>PVKA01023011.1:0-36246 GCA_004027165.1 Ctenomys sociabilis | reverse complement strand
ATAATGCAAAATTCACCATTTTTATCATTTTCAATTGCGAAATTCAGAGTAATTAACAACATTTACCATTGCACTTTTGTTGTTCTTGTACCTTTAAACTTCCACCCAATTTCTATTTTCTTAATTATGAAAATGTTATTTTTAAATTAGACATCTAATATCTCAATTCTCTCCAAATTGTATGCAACTTTTTGCACTAAGCCCCGGTTTTCTCTTCAGAAAAATAAGCATCATTACATGTTTCTGCTATGAAATTTAAGGGCTGTTCCATTATATGTAGCAAGTGCTTGTTCTGTTAGCTCACATGCCCCAGTTGCTTTATGTTGTTCCAAGAAGTCATGCTCATTAATGTGATGGCTCTCAGGTTTTTCTTTTAAATATTTTTTTGCCATTTCTTCACTGTTCTTTTCTACCTTGTCTAGAGAGACACATGAATTGAGTTCTCAATAAGATAAACATCTTTATAGAAAATTAATGAGTTCCTTACATCTTGATGATGGTATTTAATTATATAATTGTAAAATTCACACATCCTAAATCAGTAGTTCCTCAAGTCATTGCAGCCATTTATTAAAGTAAGAAAATCAAAGACATTTGATTTTCTTTTAATAGTGGAGTCACTATGAGGAACATGAGAAAATGCTAACTAGCCTCTTCTGTCCTCTACTTTAGCACCTCTCATCTATGACAAGCTCTTTTCAGCCTTATATTACCATTCTGAATGCTAAGCAGGGATACATTCTCAAATCAACTCCTTTGCTTGAGTTCTTTTCAGATTCCAGTGGATGACTTCTGTAAGTGACTTTAGCCTAGACTCTATATAAGGTGTGCTTAACTTATCAAGACTGTATCAGTTAGGGTTTTACTAGAGGAACAGATAGAAGATGTACAATGTATAAGAAATTACAAGACTGGCTTATGAGGGCAAGCACACTGTAGACTGAAGCATTCAGTCCAAGGTCAGGAGCCCACTGCAGTGTTCCATGAAAGTCTATATAAGGAGATCAATGGGTCTGCAATGGAAAGCTGATGAAACTACACTAGAAGGCTGAAGGATCCAAAGCAGAGGCCAAGGAGTCAGCACTGGAAGCCAGAAGATCACATCCAAGCTGACTGAGAAGACCTGAGCTCCTTCAATGAATGGAATGTTCCATTCTTCCTCAGTATGGCTTTTAAAGTGATGAGTCCTAGGGTGGGGCTCCTGCACCCTGGGATGTGAAACTGTTGAGCCCATTTAATTAGCTTTTAATTTCTGAAGTTGACACAGTTAACTATTACAAGGACCTTGTATCAAAAAAAAAAAAAGGTTGAACATCTGAGGGTATAGCTCAGTGTGAAGACTCTGAGTTCAATCTCTACTACTAGAAAATAATGCATCTAGCCAACAATTATCATTTATATCTGACTCCAACAATCTTCTGAGCCACAAAAGGAGAATACTCAAAACTGAATTTATCATCCCTCCAAATTCATTGTCCTTCTCAGAAATCCTCTTTTCTGTCAATTATACCATTACCCTCTCTGTCATCCATCTTAGAAAACAACTTCAGCTTCTATTTTTAAATCCCTAATCTCCTGCATGCAATTCAATTTCAGGAAAAGGGATCCTCTTTAGTAATGCCTTTTTTGTTTGTTCCTCTTTTTCCCGAATTCACCAACTAGGGTGTTACAACTTTGCGACATAATTAATGTAATAACTTAGGTAATCAATAAAATATACTTTGTACCACATAATGGTTAATCAAGGAATTAAAATTCTAACCTCTTTTAGGAATGAAGTGAGACCCATTCAGAAGCCTTCAACTAACACTTCAGGGAGTTTAAAAAGGCATAAATTGTCTTTCTGAGCCAGGAAAAAACCTGAAAGTTTCTTTATTGATAAAGCATGTTATTTTATAACTAGGTCTGAATAATGCAAACATCTGATAATCTTCAGAGAATTCACACCAACAAAATGTGAATACAGTCTGGACCCTCTCAAGTGCAGCTCACATTTCCCTAATTTTTATAGGCTGTATATAAAAACTTATATTCCAATAATTACATTTAGAACGTCCTTCAAAGGTGCCATAAAGTTCCAGTCTTGATAGTCTCCAATTAGTGTCCTAGCTACATACCTCTGAAGTTTCATTTTAATAGCTTAACATGCAAGCTAGAGCTTATGTTAAATGAGAATGTGTATTTCTAATGAATGGTTTTCATTAAAATTAAGCCCCTAGCTATACAAAACAACTAACTTCCAGATTTTAGTTTTTTGGTTAGTTTTTCTCTTGTAATCTGGTGTAGGCCAGACATCTACTTTAGTAGGTAGATTTTCAGAGAATACACCATTGATATTCACTGGGGCCAAGGTTTTGAGAAAAAGCATATAAAGAAATATTTACAAATATACTAATTACTGTTGAATTGGTTTAGAAAATAATGTTGGCAATAAATTTAATGTCTAAAAATGGGTAGAAAAGTGTGTGAGAATATAGATGAAACAAGGTTGACATACATGAATGATTGTTTAACTTTAGCAATGGGTTCATCACACAAATCGTCTCTGTTTTTCCAAATGTTTAAGACATATTTCATAGTGATTTTTTAAAGTTAAGGTAAAAAAAAATAAATAAAAAAAATAAAAAAAAAATAAAGTTAAGGTAATACTGGTGATAACGCAACTATTAGAAACAATCAAGATTGATTAACCTATACTCACAGAAATAAGGCTATGATAAATTAGGTGAGAAAGCAAGGTGATAACAAGTGTAATATGGCTCCATTTTGTGCCTTTGAAAGTTACTTCTGTGTTTGTATCCATAAACAAAAGTTGGTACAGAGAAGTAAACACCTAACTCTGCCAATTAGGAGGGATAAGGATGGATGATCATGTCTTAGTTTATATACTAAAAAATCTGAACAGTGCAATAAATAATATTAAAATCTAAAATATTTAGAACTAGATTAACCTAGAGAACACTCTTCTTTGGAGCATTAAATGCTAAAAAATACTAAAGATATATGTCTATAATTCAAAACATGCTACATGTTAAAGGCAAAATCCATTTATTTGACTTATTTTCGCAAACCATTGACTTTAATTAAGTGTTTTTCATACACTAACCTTATCTGAATTGCCTTCTGTTTCTTTCTGGCAAGGTTTTATTTAATTCTTTGATCTTTCCTAAAATAGTCAGAACAGATGGAGGAAAACCATAAAAGATTTTCTTACCCTTTAGTCCAAATTCATAATTTTCTGTAAAATCATGTTAGAAATTGGTTGATGTCTCTATGGTAACCAAACAACTATTAATTTTCTGTTTGGCCCAAAGATACTTCTACCACCACCCTACAAAGAATCTACAAGCCTCCTTACTTTTCTGCTGCTAATCATTATAATTTTTCAAGTTTCCCTGGATTTTAACATTTTTTACCCATATCTGGATCGTATCTTCCTGTGTCACAACACTTGTCATACTACACGAAGTTATTTACTTATTTGCTTCACCTGTAAGACTCTGAAAAGGGTTGCACCTGGGTAGCCTAGGCTTTTTGAGCCATAAGACCAATTGGATCTGAAAGCCTTCATTAAAGAAGAATATACAACTAAAAATTCCTAAATTATATATAAATATGTATATTTATTTAGAATGTGAAAAGAAATCATAGTGTTATTGAAGACTTAGAGATTAAGATCCATGTCTTCTGAGACTTCTTTAGAAGTTTATCAGAAGTTTACTTAGAAATGTATTGTGATTACAACCTGTCTTTTCCTCCTTATTATCAGTAGTATTCACAAGGGTCTGTGTAATGATTAATCTTCACATTTAAACTTCATTAGCTGGATCATAAATTTATTACTTTTTCATTGCTATATTTCTAACATGCAACATAATGCCTTAAACATAGTAAGCCTTGAAAACCTAGCTGTGATGTAGAAACACCAGGATTGATAGGTTAATCCTCCTTTTACCTAAACCCTTCTGTAACTGTTCTTCCATTTTTCTTTTAACATTCATTTTGGAGAATATATTCTTGGTAATTTTTGGTTCTTCAAAGATAACCATTAGTGTATAACCCAGCTTTTACTCTCTCTCCAACTGCGTCTTAATCACTCTTTTCACATTCTATAGTCCAATGTTATTAGCCTTCTGTCACTGCCTCAGGGTCCATTAGACAGCTGCCTCTACCACAACCCTACTTTGCATCCCAATTCCACTCTTTACAGCTCAGTTCAAATTATAATTGAAAATTTACTTATAAAATTTCAGTTTCTAAATATTTATTATTAAGATACGGAAATACAATTTTTATATTGCTCTGATACTTTAAAAGCAGGCTATCAGTTACAATGTTGTTTTTGTAAATTATTTGATAATTCCTACACATCATGCTGTGACTGCAGATGGTTTCTAGATGTCTTTCTAATTTTTTTTTATTAATACCTCATTAAGCAGAAGTGCTACTGGGCATGGTGGGGTATGTCTATAAGCCTAGCAAAAGCAATGCTGCCAGTTCAAGGTCAGCCTGCAGTATATACTGAGGCTAGGCCATCTTGAGAACTCCTTTCTCAAAACACAGTAGTAAATGTAGACTTCTTGTTTTATTTTCCATTATAAAGAAAAACATTCAGGCTTTCAGATGGAAGCATGATAGTGATTTTGGCAATGGTTCTTCATCAAGATGAAGAAAGTTGACTTCATTCCTAGTTTGATGAGTTTTTATCATTAATAGAAGTTTTATTTTGTCAATACTTTCTGCATGCATTGAGATAATCACATGATTTTACTTCTTTAGTATAAAGAATGTTAATTTTTTAAGATATACAACAAGGCCATAGCCTCCATCACCATGTGATCTGCAGGGCAGGAGACCCACAGGGAGAATGCTGGAAACCCTGGAGACAAAAATGTAATAAATCCAGAGTCCTTTATGTGATTCAAGGCAAATAAATGAACTAATCTGTAATGATGGAATAAAAGGAAGCAACAAAACATAGCTTCTCCAGAATCTAGAATCAAGACATCTGGAAAACAACAACTTAAGAGGAAGAGAAGAGGTCTGAACATGCAGAGATTAAAAACAGTGAACTGGTTTCTCCTCCCATTTCTGGCTTCTAGAATAGAATCCAGTGGTGTGTTTCCCCATCTGGTAGTGTGATCGTGGAAACCTTGGTTTCGATGTTTGCAACATTCTGCAATACATGGCCAGAGAAGCCTAGGGAAGAAGTAGCCTACCTCATGCACCCATGTGCTGTGTAGCAGGTAAAGTTCAAAGAAGGGCACAGACACTAAAAGCCTTGGGGCAGATATCACATGATTGCTGTCATACCTATCAGGAAATGCAGGGCAGGACTCGGCATTCATAGTGGAAAAACACAAATGGCCTTAATTGTGACTCACTTCTGCTGCCCCACGTCTGGTGGATTCTAAAACAATATGTCCTGGAAATAAAGTATTTACACAAACACCTCAATCTGGAGAACTCTTATTTATTTTATTGTTTTTACTCACTTTCCTTTTTTGGGAGAGAGGTTGTTCGGTTTCTTTGTTTCTTCTTTTGTGTTTTTTTTTCTTTCCTTTTTGCATAGTTCTGTATATTATTTTTACCTAATTCTATTTATTTTGTTATTCTTTAAATGCATATAATTTTTTCTTATTTTTTCTCTTTGTTCAGTTTCTTTTTCAAATTTATCTGTCCCATTTTCCCTTTTTCTACCTTCTCTATTTTTATTATTACTACTACTAACTTTTGCAAATTTTAAGTGATTTAGTTTATTGAATTATTGAAGATCCTTTTTCTACTGTAAAGAGTGATATAGTTGTAGTTTTTTATTGGTTCTTACGGTATTTCAATTTTCTGTTTTTCTTCTATTATATTATTATTGCTCTTTTTTTTTTACTTGTCAATTGTCACAAAGTTGTTATCTTTTCTTACTGGTTTTTACTATATGCCAGTATCTGTGTTATGCATTGTGGCTAGAGGTCCCCACAAATCCTCCCGCAGTCAATGGGGTGGGTTTCTAGAGTTTGTGATTAATTCACTGCTGAGATGATGGATGTGAGTGCTGTACCCACCCTGGGGCACACAGCCTGGATGCAATACAGCTGAGGGAAAGAAGCTTGCTCTCACTGCTCCTCTCTCTTTGCTCTTGCTATTCTGCTGTTTTATGCCCACCATGAACTGCTTCCCTCTGCCGTGTGCCACTCTGCCTTGGAGCTAGCTGCGAATGGCCTGCAACCTCCACAATCAGTGAGCTAAATAAATCTTTCCTTCTTTAATTTTGGGTGCTAGGTATTTTGTTCTAACAATGAGAGGAAAGTAACCCAGAAAATCTGATTTGTCTTTATGTCACAACACTACTGTGGTTTTTGTTTTCTCCACTCTGAATATTGCTGAGGCTCAAGGCCCCAGAATAAGATATGCAATGAGAAGACTCAAGTATGTTTATTAGAATGAAGAGGGTTACAAATATCAGAAGGTAACCACAGCCGGACACATCATAGCAAGTCATAATCTCTCTGTGATCTTTGGTAATGACAGAATTTTTCTACTTAACTGAGCTTCACCCTCAGCATAAAACAAACAGAAGAAAGCAAGGTAACATGATATTACAAGAAAGTCTTAACTCCTCATAAGTTAATATTCTGAAAACTTAAATAGAGGAAATTATAGGGCAAGAATTCTGAAACCAAATGGCCAAAATGTTGGAAGACATCAAACAAAAACATATAGGCAACATAATCAATACTAAGTATGTTTAAAGATGATTTAAAATAAACAGATAAAGGATTTAATAAAATGCTCAGTATGCTTAAAGAAGACACAAACAAGCTGAACTAAGTAGTTTAAGATAGGAATAATCATTTTGGTAAATAGCTGAAAATTCAGAAATCCAATAAATAAAAAATATAATTGAAAATATGGACAGCAGGTTTGATCAGTGTGAAGATGGAGTATAAGAACTTATAAACAAAACTGATTTAGTAGACCATTTATTCAGTTATACCCTGAAACCAACAAGAAACCACGGAACCTGGACTTAGCAGCTTCTGGAAGACAAATAAAATGAAATAAAACAAAACATCCAAATTAAAAATTATAGGAATAAAGAAAAAATTAGAAGACAGTTTACACGGTGTAAATTATTTCCATGGAAAATATAACAAATTTCCAAATCTGTGCTAATAATTTGACATTCAATGCCAAGTGGCAGAAGACCATAAATAGCCACGAACAAAAGAACCTTTTCACTGCTCATTAAAATCAAAATTTTAGAAATTCGACAAAGCAAAAAAAAAAACCAAAAACCAAAAAACTACTAAAACATACAAGGGAAAAGGCAAACCTATCAGAATAACTGCAGAGTAGTCAGCACAAGAGCTTGGAGCACAATTTTTCAAGTTTAAAAGGAAACAACTGTCAACCTAGCCTTCTATGTCTTGCAAATTACTCTTCAGATTGATGAAAAAATTAAGACTTTCCATGACAAAGAAGACCTAAAGAAATTCATGATTCTTAAAACACCCATAGAAAATATACTATACTTACGGGCAACTTATACAGAGATATGGATGCGCCCAACAGAGAGCCCAGCAGAAAGCATATGTTTAATTCGGATAAAAACTAAAAAGGAAAACCAAATCATATAGATAGTGGAAAAGCAATAAAATTACAAGATTCAGTAAATACTTTACAATAACCCTCATCTTAATTTTCTAATCAAAAGAAACAGACTGGAAGATCGGATCAAAAAATTAATTAGACATTCCCTTTAAGATTCATAGGTAAGTGTGGAAGAACTTCTGGCTTCCCGGCGCATCTCCAGCAAGAGCCCTCCAGAGCATCCGCCTCCAAGACTTCCCAGCAAGTGAGAACTTCTGAGACTCTCTTGGCCCCCATCCAACCTAGCCGGACCTGGTGAGTGTGTGGGAGAATTTCTGGCTTCCCTACATGCTACACGCGAGAGCCCTCCAGAGAAAATCTCAGGCACCCGCATGAGTGAGACTCTCTACTGCTCCCCTGAGACCCCCTGCAACCCTCTGGAGCCCATGCCCCCAAGTCTACCGAGTGAGTGAGAACTGTTGTGAATTACTCAGTCCCTGATCCAGCCCAGCATGGCCCAGTGAGTGTGTGGGAGACCTTCTGTGCTCCCCGGTACTCCCTGGGCCAGGGGCACAAAAGAGAGGTATCACAGGCTCACTGTTGTGCCAGAGGGACACAACAGGTTCACTTCCAAGGGCTGCAGCAAAAAGGATCTGAACACAACAGCAATACCCAGATCATGCATAACTGGATATTCTCAAATTTAATAGATCTGCACCCAAATCTCATTACATGCTAAGGTTCTAATTGCACCAAAGCTGTACACCAAAGGTCAGAAGTCATTGCTATACAAAAGGACAAACACAAGGAGCAAAATGCAATCTCAGGCCATGAGCATAAGTGCACAGAACACTAACTCAGCTGAAATGAATGAATTAACAGAGGCAGAAGCAAAGAAACAACAACAGAAAGATATAGAGGAACTCAGAGAAGAATTAATGCCTGAAACAAAAAAGAAGTTTTTGAATACATAGCATCTGAAATAAAGAATCTAATGCAGAAACATGTAAGGGAATCCTAATGCCCACCCAGAGCAAGGGCAGAGAATACTATCTCAGGCAAAATGTATGAATTTACAACAACGCAAGCAAAGAAACAACAACGCAAGCAAAGTAACAATAGCAGAAAGGTAAAAAGGAACTGATGAATTAATTTCTGAAATAAAACAACAAACCTCTCAAATCATAGTATGTGAAATAAAGAATCAAATATGGACATATATGGATGAAACCTAATTTGGTAAATACTCTGCAGTAAAAGAATTAATAGCGACCTCTAAAGAAGACATTGATAAAAAATAGAGAAATATGATGGATTCATTGAATGAGCAACACAGGAAAGAAATAGACTGCATGAAGCAGAATCAAAGAGGTATAGAGGAACTTAAAACCTCAATGACAAGTCTACAAAACTGTTTTGAGTGAAAGCAAAGACAGAGCTTCAGATCTAGAAGATGCTGGAAAAGCTAGTGAAAATGTGAGAAAGAATCTCAAAAACAACTAGGATGCAGGAAAAAAGAATCTATCACCTGCAAGACAACATCAAGATAAACAATGTGAGACTAATAGAGGCATCAATGAGAAAGAAAGAGTCAATACAAATGATGTAAAAAGAATATGGGCAGAAATAAGAGCAGAAAATTTCCCAAAACAATCTGACATTCAGGTAGCCAAAGCATACAGAACACCAAATAACTCCAATGAAAAACACACCAAGACATATAATAGTCAAAATCCCAGAAATTCAATACAACAACAATATATTGAAAGCTGCTAGAGAAAAGGAGTAGATCACATTCAAAGGAAAACCCATCAGAATTATGGCTGACTTCTCTTCTCAAACCATGAAGTCAAGAAGAGCACAGAGCACAGTACTTCAAATTCTCTATGAAAACAAATTATAGCCCAGACTACTGTACCCTGCAAAACTCTCTTTCAACTTTGATGAGGAAATGAAATATTTCCATGACAAAGAACAACTAAAGAAATTCATAATGACAAAGCTGTCCCTACACAGGATACTGAAAGATGTTCTAGAGAAGGACTACAATGACCAGAACTTCACGAATGAGAACAGAAGGGAACCACTGAATAGGGCAAATTATTTAACACAGGATAAAAAGGAGTAAACAACAGCAGGTTAATAACTTGTCAATCATAAGTCAACACATTTCAATTATTACCATCAATGTACATGGACTGAATTCACCAATTAAGAGAAATAGACTGGCACAGTGGATTAGGAAACAAAACCCAACAATATGCTGTATACAAGAAACACACTTAACTCAAAAAGATATTCATAAGTTTACAGTCTAAGGATAGAAAACAATACCACATGCCCCAGCACCTCAGAAAAAAGCAGGAGTAGCAATTCTGTTCTCAAGCAGTTGCAACTTCAAACCAAGAAGGATCAAATGAAATAAAGGGGTAAAATTCAAGAGGAAAAGGTAACACTGATAAATATCTATGTACCAAACACAAGAGCACCCAACTATATGAGACAAATCTTAATAGGCATGAAATATCTAATATCCAAGACCACAATCTCAACAGGAGACCTTAACATACCCTTATCTAAAAAAGATAGGTCAACCAGACAAAAAATTAGCAAAGAAGTAGTGGAACTGAATCAAAGCTTGGAACAAATGGACTTAGTGGAGATATGGAGAGTGTTCCACACAGCCACAGCTGAATACACATTATTTTCACCTGCACATGGGTCATTTTCTAAAATAGACCACATATTAGTACATAGGTCAAGCTTAAGTATAGGCAAGAAAACAGAAATAATCCCATGCATATGATCTCAGCACAGTGCAATGAAACTGGAAATAAATGACAAAAGAAACTAGAAAACCTGCTAAATACATGGAAATTAAACAACACCCTATTCAGCAATTAATGGGTCACAGAAGATATTAAACAAGAAATTCAACAATATCTACAATTCAATGAAAATTCAACCGCAACATATCGGAATTTATGGAATGCGATGAAAGCAGTTCTCAGAGGGAAAATCATAGCTATGAACTTACATATTAGGAAAACAGAACAAGAACAAATAAACATCCTAATGCTGCACCTCTGACATCTAGAAAAGAAAAAGAAAACTAAACTCAGAGCCCAAACATGGGAAGAAATCATAATGATTAGAGCAGAAATTAATTCAATTGATATGAAGAAAAGTTTGAAGAATCCATGAATCAAAAAAGTAGTTTCATTGAAAGACTAAATAAAATTGATAAGCCCCTAGCTAACCTCAACAAAAAGAGGAAAGAAAAAATTCAAATACAAACAATAAGGAAGTAAAAGGGTGTAATCACCACAGATATAGTGGAAATTCAGATTATCAATAGCTACTCTGAGAATCTTTACTCTCACAGAACAGAAGACACAGAGGAAATGGACAGATTCCTCGAAAGGTACAAATTACCAAAACTGAATCAAGAAAAGAAAGCAACTCTCAATAACACAATAACAGACAATGAAGTATGAAATGTAATAAAAAGCCAACCAAAGAAGAAAAGTCCAGGTCCTGATGGATTCACAGCTGAATTCTATAAGAAATTCACAGAACATATAATCCCTACACTCCTCAAACTCTTCAATGAAATTCAAAAGGAAGCAGTCCTCCCAAAATCATTCTTAGAGGCAAGTATTATAATGATTCCAAAACTAGGGAAAGACACAACCAAAAAAGACAACTACAGGCCAATCTCCCTCATGAACATAGATACAAAAATCGTCAATAAAATTCTAGCAAATAGAATACAGCAAATCATCAAGAAGATCATACAACATGAACAGATAGGATTCATCCCTGAGATGCAAGGATGGTTCAATATTCAAACATCTAAAATGTAATATACTATATTAATAGACTTAAATCTAAAAACCACATGATTATCTCAATTGATGCAGAAAAGGCTTTTGACAAAGTCCAGCTCATTCATGTTCAAAACCCTACAGAAAATTGGAACAGAAGGCCTCCGCTTCAACTTGATAAAAGCCATCTATGACAATCCAACAGCTAATATAATTCTAAATGGGGAAAATCTGAAATATTTTACTTTTAGATCATGTACAAGAGCATGATGTCCTCTATCACCCTTTCTATTCAAAATAGTTCTGGAATCATTAGCTACAGCCATTAGACAAGAGTAAGATATCAAAGGAATAAGAATAGGTAAAGAAGATGTTAAATTATCACTATTTGCAGATGACATGATACTTTACTTGGACGGCCCAAAAAACTCCACCAAGAAGCTACTAGAATTGATACACAAATTCAGTAGCATAGCAGGATACAAAGTCAATACTCAAAAGTCAATAGCATACCTCTACACAGAAAACAAACACACTGAGAGGGAAACTATAGAAACAATAACATTTACATTAGCACCATGGAAAAATGAAATACCTTGGAATTCATTTAACCAAAGAAGTATAAGATTTTTTCATGGAAAATTATAGTACTGTAACAAAAGTGATCGTAGAGGATTTCAGAATATTGAAAGATATTCCCTGCTCCTAGATAGAAAGAAGCAGCATTATGAAATTGGCTATACTCACAAAATTGTTGTACAGATTTAATGCAGTCCCTATCTCATTGCCACCAACATACCTCCCCAACCTAGAAAAATCATTCTTAAAATTTATTTGGAATCAGAAAAGACCTAGAATAGCAAAGGCAGTCCTGGCCAACAAAAAGAATACAGGAGGCATCACACTTCCTGACTTGAAATTATACTACAAAGCCACTCTGGTAAAATCAAGACAGTATTGGCAACAAAATAGACCCGAGGATCAGTTGAATAGATTAGAAGATGCATAAGCCTCTATGAACACACTAAGCCACTTGATTTTCTATAAAGGGGCCAAAAACGCTTACTGGAAGAAAGATAGCCTCTTTAACAAATGGTCTGGGAGAACTGGCTTTCTACACGCCAAAAACTAAAACTTGACCCAGGTGTATCACCATGCACTAAGCTAAAGTCAAAATGGATTAAAGATCTAAACATTAAAACAGAAACACTCAATCTCCTGGAAGACAAAGTAGGAGGAACTCTTAAAGACATAGGGTAGGCAAAGAGTTCATGAACAAAAATCAAATTGCACAGGCGATACTTGAAAGAATTAACAACTTGTACCTTCTCTTCTTGACAAGTTTTTGCAAAAAAACTTGTCAAAAGAAGTTGTCAACAAAGTGAAAAGACAACCCACAACTTTCAAAAACATCTTACTTAATAAGGACTCAGACAAAGGTCTGCTTTCTAGAATATATAAAGAAATAAGATACATTAGGGCCCTCAAATTAAATATATGAAAAAATGCTCCACATCACCAGCTATCCATGAAATGAAAGATAAAGCAACACTGAGAGACCATCTCACTCCAGAAAGAATGGCTATTATGAAGAAATCAACCAACAACAAGTGTTGAAGAGGATGTGGGATAAAAGGAACACTTCTCCACTGCTGGTGTGAATGCAGCCTGCTGCAACCATAATGGAAATCAGTGTGGTGACTCCTTAAGAAAATAGGACTGGAAATCCCATTCAAGCCAGCTATCCCCCTACTGGGAATTTTCCTGGAGGAACTGAAAACATCATATCATCATGATATATGTGAACCCATGTTTATAGCAGCACAATTTGTGATAGCCAAATTTGAAAACAACCAAGATGCCCATCACATGAGGAATGGGTGAAAAAGATGTGGTATTTTGATACAAGGGAGTATTACTCAGCTATAAAGAATGTTAAACTTCCACCATTTATATTGAAATGGATGCCACTCAAAGATATATTCATAAGTGAAATAAACCAGACTAACATGTGCAAATATCATATAGTCTACTTATAAGAAATCAAAAGAAGAAATACTAATAGAAAAATATAACACAACTAAAAGGAGAGTGAGAACTTCAGCATTAGACAACAAGGAGAGAGTAAGGAGAAAATCTGGGAAACAGGACAGGGGTCAAGCCTTACTTTTGTACCAACAAGATGGGCAAGGCAAAGATCCCTAGAAACATCAGCAGATTTTTGAAAGTAGCAGTTAAATGGCAGGATTTTCAACCTGACTATCTATAGACACTGATACCTGTGAATCAAGAAGATAGCAATGTGTAATGGTAGGGTCATGCTTGGAATGCCTTCCATTCTCATCTGCTAAATACATACTTCCTGTCATGACATAGCAATTATTACCATACTGTCTCACAAATAAAATTTTTTGGGGGGTAATAAATGGAAAAAAAGACACAAGGGAAAAAATGTTACAGGAGTGCTCTGATACAAGGCTGTATATGGTTAAACTTCTAAATTTCCTTGTAATAATATGAGTATAGTACTATTTCTTTTTAAATATTTTTCCTCATATTCTATAAGGACTTAACTTTGATATATCAATACTTGTTGGAAAATATCTGTTCTACGTTATGCCTAAGATGTTTGATATTTACAGAGATAGTTAGGTTAAACCAAACCGCATATGTTGCAGGGTAATAATCAGCTTTTCTTCTGGACAGTTAACAACTTATTTTTGCAGATAAAAAATTGGAAAAATGGAAGGGCTACAAGGTCAGCCAACATTTTTGCCCTAGCCTTTCAAGGCTAGTGATGACTAAGGACATAGGAGAACCTGTATGTAAAATCATGTAACTCAGTTGTACCCCAAATTTTCTGATCAAGGATTTTATGGAGCCGTGGAGGAATGCCATTGATGATGTATAGTGTGCCTAAGGAGAGTCACATGGAGAGAAAACTTTGTTACAGGCTTTCACAGAGAGCAAATTGGTCAAGCAATGGCCATGACTCATCCACATGATTGTCATTGACAAAGGATCTACAACCTGTGGTACAGGGTTTCAGGATAAAGCCTGAGGGGAATTGACTGACCTTATCAGATATTAAAGTTACATTTCTTGTTATATGGGACTTGCTTTACCTTGATCTTAATCATCCAGCAGAAAAGTACAAGATTTTTTCATGGAAAATTATAGTACTGTAAGAAAAGTGATTGTGGAGGATTTCAGAAAATTGAAAGATATTCCCTGCTCCTAGATAGAAAGAAGCAGCATTATGAAATTGGCTATACTCACAAAATTGTTGTACAGATTTAATGCAGCCCCTATCTCATTGTCACCAACATACCTCCCCAACCTAGAAAAATCATTCCTAAAATTTATTTGGAATCAGAAAAGACCTAGAATAAAAATGTGGTACATAAAGTAAAGCCATATTAATATGCTGAGCTGCAAAAGACTCTAGTCAACAACTTCTGTGGATAACCCAGTGCTGTTGTGGACTGCTGGACTGTATTGGAGTGTTTTGCTGAATTCAACCATCTATAATAATTGAATGCCAATAAAATACGCATCTCTGAAAGGACTAAACAGAAAAGGAATACAAAGGAAGGACCATTCTGTATTTGTATATACAGAACAGTTAGGATATATATGCAGTTACTTCTGTGTAATTCTATGAGAAGAAAGATTTGCACTAATAGTGTTTGGACAGGATATCCTGTTTGCTTCTTGTACTGTGGATAACCACTAGGAAGATCACAATGTAAAAAGTATTAATTATTGAAATTGTACTATAATTCAGCTTTTAAAAAATATAGGTATACAGCTAAATTCTTTTAATTCAATGAATAGAGGGATCTGCTCTAACAGTGTAAATAGAATATCATGTCTGCATCTTGTACAACAAATAACCACTAAGATAACAAAATGCAATGTATTAATTATTGAATCTGTTCTACTAATTTGATTTGAATCT
Source organism: Ctenomys sociabilis (assembly GCA_004027165.1). Lineage (NCBI taxonomy): Eukaryota > Metazoa > Chordata > Mammalia > Rodentia > Ctenomyidae > Ctenomys > Ctenomys sociabilis. Next base: position 20,871 of record PVKA01023011.1, on the reverse strand, counting down.
GTCTCATTGCTATTTGTTCTTCAATATAATTATTGAGAAAAAAGATTCATAGGTAATACACACATGTGCATGTGTGTGGGTGCGTACACACCCACACACAAACACACACACTGATTACAAGTGAAAGTATAGAAAATGCAACAGGCGCCCAAAACAAGCACAAGTAGCTATCTTATCTTCAGACACAGCTGGATTTAAACCAAAACTGAACAGAAAAGAAAAATTTTGCTGCTACATATTGCTGAAGGGAAAGTTCAACAGGAAGAAATGACAAGTGTAAATAAACATATTTACATTCATATAAACTACATATATGATATAGTACATTCTTCCTAAAATGAAAACTGGCTATAAAATGCCAGATAGGCACTAATAAAAGCACATTAATGGAGTTGAGTATCCATTCTCACAAATAGGTAAAGCAGATAAAAAATATCAGTTAAACTGATGTAGGAGGTGAGGCATGGTAAAGCTTTCTGAGAAAAATAAGTGGAACCTGTCAGTTATAAAATCCCAGGACAGCACAAAATAATTCCCAAGATCCCATATGTAGAACTTCTGTTGGGCACCCACAAGGCATGAACAGCATATAAAAAAAGAAGACACCACAAGGAGCTTGCTATTGTGTCTCCTCACCATGGCCTGCTTTGTGTCTTTTTTATAGAGAGCACTTTTATTTTTGCTTTTGTACTTTCCTCTGTTTGCTAGGTGGAAGTCCGCTCTACAGAGATAGTTCTTCCCTTTCCCTTTCACCTCTCATTTTTCAAAACTCTTTTTTCCCCCCATACTGGGGATTGAACTCAGGATGCTGTTTTTGCCAGGCAGGCACTTATTCTACCGAGCTATGTCCTCAGCCTCAACCTCTCAGTTTTTAAATAAACTTTTGATACCATTTTTGGCTTGGCTTATCCAATTTGGCAAGAAATGGAATTATCTGATATCTACACAGTTTTACATCCAAACAACAGAATATATGTTTTTTCTAAGCAGGACAGAGAGGTACTTTGTTTCTCAAAATAGACTATATTTCAATAAATACAAAAATTGAAATTCTCACATATTGTTATTATACTGTCAGATCACTGCAGTACACAACTAGAATCAACAGCATCAGAAATCATAAGTATGTATCAAATAATACATTTTTCAATAACCAAGTTTTAGGCCCACCTGAGCAGCTCTCCTTGGAAAGAAGAGCAATTATCTCCATTTTGGCTGAGCCTGACCCTATTTCTTTACATTGATATGTCCAGAGATGGCTCGGACTTTTGTTATCTTTTCAACTGGCTTTAAGCAATATGTAATGGTCTAGCTGAGACACTGCTGGTAGTCTTGAAGATGACATATGTGTTTCTCTGATAACCTACACCTGCTGCTCATTAATATGAACTAGGTTGAGACAGGATGAAGAGCCACTGCTTCACACTGTTGGCTGGGATCAAGCCTTAAGATAAGAGGCTTCGACTTCTTGGGGCCTGGAAGATCACACATCAGAGCTGAATCATTGGACCCTAAAACATTAGATACAATCTCAATAGTATAATGCAGATTATTTTTCTCCATATCCTTCTCTCTGCATATGACAGAGGTAAATGCAGGTCTCCTACCTAGCCCAGCTCACAGTACTCACCTACTTCCTGCAATTCTCAGTCATTCATCCTCAAGCCAATCCTCCTTCATGACTGAATATAGCCTGATTGCAGCCCTGGGTCAAGGCCTTTGTTCTGGATAAATCACCATGACTGGATTAGAACCCCTTAGCTCTCTATACTATAAATATGCCTTAGTATCTTTATTCTCACCTTGAGTTGCATTGGAAGTGATAGACTGGAATTAACTTGATTGGATCCCAATAATTTATCCATGGGATTAAAAACATAAACTTCCAGACCAAGATGAGAACCAGAAAGGGCTCTCTATAATCAGTGAGTCATAGAAAGAATCAGAGAAGAAATGAAAATTTCCCACAATCAAAGAACAATGCAAGTACAGTGATACCTTGCTTATGAAACAGTTCCAAGCTAAAATTTTCCATTACTCAAACAGTGAAGTTTGAAAAGAAATGTGTTAAATAGTCCAACCAGAAATTTCACTTGAAAAAGCTGCAACAGGCCAAGAGCAAGTAACACATTCAGTCTCACCATGGAGAGAAAGGTGCACTGCTTCAGTCTAAGCACCGCTATCTAGGGGCCAGGGAAATGACTCAGTACAATAAGCATTTCCCTGGAAAGCTCCAGGGTCTGAGTTCAATGCCCAGTTCTGCCAAAATAAATAAATAAATAAATAAATAAATAAATAAATAAATAAATAAATGAATAAATAAGTACCTCTCTCACCCAGATAACACAGCATGCTTTGTGTTTCTGTTGTACTTTTTTTTTCCTGGAGCTTTACTTTGCCTAAAATATCATAACCATAGCTCCAAAGACAGTGATACCAATAGAAAAGCAAAGATGACAACTGTGAGAACCGTGATAGAACAAAAGAAAGAAATCATTGCAAAATACGTTAAACCCTGGAGAAGTGAATTTATAAGTATAATTTCTGGGTTTGAGAACCAACTATTTGGTTTCATTATTTCTTATGGGATAAACATGGTCAGTTCTTTAACTTTTCATTTTTCAAATACAAATTTTAAACAAATTGAATTGGACAACTGAGGTATCACTGTACAGCATCCAAAAATAAAATAAAATAGAATAAAATGAAATAAAATAAAATAAATCTTCCCCTGCTCCCAGGCCACGCTGAGATGGCAATTGAGACTGGGTGTGGTGACACATGCCTGTAATCCCAGCTCTTGGGAAGCTGTAAACAGGTGAATCACTATGAGTCTAAGTCCAATCTAGTAATGAGACCCTGAACACTCTGTAGACTCTTCCCTAAAACACAAAACAAACAAACAAAAAAAAAACAAATTCCAAAAATCTATGAGTCACAATGAAAGGAATTGTAAAAAGGAAGCATACAGCTGTAAATGGAAATATTAAAAGGATAGAGCAAGCCCATAAAAACTAATCTAATGGTATTTCTCAAAGTCCTAGAGGAAAGGAACAATGACAATCAAAAAGTACTGTAAGGAAAGACCTTATGAAGATCAGGGTGAAAATTACTGGAGTCGATAGAAAAAAGAATATAGGAATCAAAAATGTTTTTTTGAAAGGAAAATCAAGATTGGTAAATCTTTACAAAAAGAATTAAAATTTTCATGTTAATGCAGATAGAAAAGGCAAAAGCAAAATGCATTTGCAAAAAGCATTTACAAAATCGAGAGGATTATAAAAACTTGTAAAAACTTATGTATTCTAATATTTTGGAACATCTTGGAAGAAAAAAAAAATGAGTAAATTTCTTTATACATGTATGTTATGGTTTGTGTCTAGTCCTCCCAAGGCCTCATGCAGTCTGAGGCAGCTTCTGGAATTCGTGACTGATTACTGTGGGTGTGGGTGCTGCACCTGCCCTGGGGCAGGTAATTTGCATTACAACATAAGGAGGGAGAGAGGTTAGCTAGCTGCCTGAGCTGCTGCCACACCCTTTCCTCTGCTCTTTGCCACCACCATGAAGGGTTGCTGTCTGTCATGTGCCACTGTGCCTTGGAGCCAGCTGAGTATGGACTGAATCCTCTAGTAACTTCTTTCATTTTTAGTGTCTGGTATTTGTCCCAGCAACAAGGGAAGAGTAACTAAGACAATATGTATCATCAAAATTGAACCAAGAAGATACATATATTTTGAACCAAAAATAGACAATGAAATACAGGCAATAATAAAAATTTTACCAACTAAGAAAATCTCATTATCCCATGGATTCACCACAAGTTTTTAACCGAAATACCAGGGCAAATCTAAAGCCAGCACTTCTTAATTGGTTTAATGAAAATTAAAGGGAATAAGCACTGACAAATATGAAGTCAGGGTGAAAATTACAAGCTAGCATTACCCTATTGCCAAAACCAGACAAGGATTTAACTTGAAACTATAGGCTAGTCTTGTTATTGAGCATAGATTCAAACTTTTCAACAAGATACCTGTAAACAAAATGCATCAAATTAAAAAGACAATCCTATGTGATCAAGTCACCTTCATCCAAGCAATCCTAGCACCGTTCAACATATGTAAATCAGCAAATGCAACACGTCATCCAAACAGAAGCAAGCCAAAATTCACATGATCATCTCAACAGATGCAGACAGAACCTTTTACAAAAATCCAAGATCCATTCAAAATAGATGCTTTCATGAAAACAGGTATAGAAGAAACTTACCTCAACTTGATTAAAAAAACAAAAAACTTTTATGAAAGACCCACTGGCCCCATGTTAAAATGAAGAAAACCTGAAATCATTTCTGCTAAAAATCAGTAACAAAGGTGTCTGCTCTCACCACTCCTGTTCAGTATAGTACTGAAAATTTTAGCCAGCAAAGTCAGACAAGAAAAAGGTATAAAATGAATTCAAGTAGGAAAGGAAGATGCAACACTGTCATTTTCAAATGACATGATGCTTTCAGAAAAGACCTCAAAAAACTAAGAGTTAATAAACAAGATCAAAAGGGACCAGGGAGATGGCTCAGTAGAATAAGCACTTTCCTGGCAAGCATAATCCCCAGTTCTATAAAAAAAAAAGCAAGATCAGAATTAACAAGTGGGCTCAACAAAGTGCAGGCTATAAAAATTAATAAACAAAAATCAATAATATTTCTATATACCAACAAGGAATCAGGTGGGAAACAAATCAAAATTCAGAGTAGCTTAAGAAGAAAGTTAAACACCTAGGAATTAACCTAACCAAGGAACTTCAAGACCTCTATAATGAAAACCATACCACTACAAGAAAAGAGATTAAGGAGGACATTAGAAAACTGAAAGATAAAGCCAGTTGTGATGGCACATACCTGTAATTCTAGCAGGAGGTTCAATGTGAGCTCAAGGCCAGCCCAGACTACAAGTGAGCTGAAGGCCAGCCTGAGCTGCATAGAGAGAGCCTGTCTCAAGCACAAAAAAAAAAAAAAAAAAGAATTGAAATATAACCTCTTTTCCTGGATAGGCAAAATCAATATTTTCTAAAAATTATTTTTTAAAGACAGTAGAAATTAGAATTAAAGAGAAAAGAAACAAGTGATGAAGAATTTCACTCAACAAAATAATATAAATTTCACAGTATTTGTTGTAAAACAGTGTTGTCTTCCAACCAGTTATTCAAATCACCAGATATATTATGCATGTAAAATTGGAAGAAGAAACAAAAAAAGAAAGAAGTGTATAAGAAATTAAGAAAACAAAAGTACACACAATTGAGAAAATACATGAAACAAATTAAAGCACTGACTGCTTCTTTCCACAAACTAGTATAATTGCCCAAACCATCCAGCTTACATAGATAGATAAATCTCTTTCCCCCACTCCCTCTCCTGTCCTCCTCAACTCAATAATTCTTTCCTTTTGAGTAAGTTCATTCCATTTTCTTAAGCAGAATGAATATATCAAAATGGCCACATTACCAAAACACTCATTTGTGCAATTCCACTCAAAATATGAGGCATTTTTCACAGAGCTAGGAAACACTTCTGAGATGTATAGGGATCCAAAAGAGACTCAAAATAGTAATATCAATCCCAAGTAACAAAGTGAGAGGTGTTATAATCAATTTATGTTACAAAGCCATAATTATAAAATTATATTACAAAGGTATAATGACAATAACAGGGTACTCAGATAAAAAACTGACATGTTGACCAGAGGAACAGAGTTGAGATAGCAAAGATGAGCTCACTTACCTTCAGTCTTCTGATTTTGGACAAAGAGGCCAAGAGCCAACACTGAAGGGAAGATAGTCTCTTTCTCAAGTACTGCTGAGAATACTGGTTATTTATGTGCAAAAGATGAATCTAGACTCATATTTCTCATCTTATACTAAAGTTAAATCAAATTGGATGAAAGAACTAAGAATATAAAATTACTAAATCTCTAGAAGATAAAATTGGTAAGACCCTTGAACACAAAGGCACGAGCAATGACTTCTGAACAGAATCTAATTGCACAAATTAATACCAAGAATTGGCAAATAAAATTATATGAAATTGAAAAGCTCCTCCATAGCAGAGAAAACAACTAATGTAGTGAAAAGGCAACTTACAAGTGGGAAATGTATTTTCTTAAAAAATTTTATAACTATTTATACCTTTTCTTTCTTTAATAGACAATGTATTTATTTAGGCAATGTGTTTCTTTTAATGTGTGCTTTGCTAATTTATGTTTCAGGAAATTTTAAAATAATTTAAGTTAAAATATTTAAACATTTCATTCTGATTTCTTTGTTTTATATGTTCTTTAGATGTTTGTAAATTTGCAAAATATTTGGGGATCTTCCAAGATTCTTTTTCCAATTTAAGTGTAAATTTTAGCTTGGAGAATGGATACCTATACAAATCACACCTGATCCTTTTTACTTCCCTGCTACCCTGGCTCTCTTCCTATCTCTACCATGTCTTCTTCCCCATTTCTTAATATATCTATATTTTGACATGTAAATTATTTACTTTGTGGGTCTTTCATAATAAAGAAGCCTTGTGATGTGTAGCCTTTAATGACTGACTTATTCCACGTTCCAGTTTTTGCTCACTCCGTCTATAGAGTGGAGCTCCAAAGTCCACAAGGTAGCAAAGCCAATGACAATAGTGTAAAAGATGGGAAGTAGATCCATGTGCTTTGAGGTCTTTGTGCTGTCTAGTAAATTATAGATCACAAAATTATGAATTGTTAGTTAATAATACTCTAATATGAAGCCAAGAATACATGCCACAATTTCAGAGATAGTCACTAAAATGTTTTAAATAATGTTTAAAAATAGCTAACAGTGGTAAAATAATAAAAATTATGAATTTTAAAATTGAAGAAAAGAGAAAAGTAACATAGAAGATGTAAGATAGAAAAGAAACGGTAAGGTGTATATGTAAATGCAAATAGATCAGTAACAATTTTGGAAGTAGATTTACAATGTCAAATAAAAGACCAAGACTGTCAGCTGACTAAAACTCATTATGGGCTGCCAAAGGACAAACTTCAAATATGCAGATAAGGAAAAGATAAAAGCTATAGAGATAGAGGAAAGAAATGCCAGGTACAAACTAAGCAAAGGAAGCTGTTTGTGTTTACATATTTCTATCAGACAATGAAAACAGAGGTGGTGTGGCACTGAATAATGGCATTACTTTCCCACCAAAAGGCCCACATCCTGATTCCTGGAATACATAATGTATATTATATGCAAAAAAAGCTTATGGAGGTGTGATCATATTGAGAATCTTCAGATGGGAAGATTACCCTTGAGCATCCAGGTGGAACTGGTGTAATTATAAGGTTGCATATAGAAGGGATGCAGGGCTGTCAGAGAAGAGAAAGGAGGTCAGGGGAATAAGGACAGAAGAGGAGAGAAGATGGGGGGATATGAGAATAGCCAAAGCATGTTATTTCCATAAACAAACATACCAAAATGAAATCCATAATTCTATACAACTAACATACACTAAAAACAGGAAGAATGAAAATGGCATCAGTGTTAGAGAAGAGGCTATGCAGCTCAAGCAGCAGAGAAAGCCTTTGAAAATAGAGGAGATCCATGTGGCCCTGGGACTCAGAAAGCTCAAGGCAACAGATTCTCTCCTGTTGCCTCCGGAACAGACACAACTTGGACAACAAATTTTAGACTATTGATCTTAGGAGTGTGATACTAAGTTAAAGTCGCTTGAAGCCACTAAATTTGTGGCAATTTGTTACAGTAGCAATATCAATTAGAAGATAGATTACTATACACAGAAATAATGATTAAGTGTAATTCTTCCAAGAAGGTACAATAATCTTAATTTTGCCTTAAAATATAAAGCAAAAGTTAATAGACTGACAGTATATATAATAAAATCCTCAATTGCAGTGGGATATTTTAAGTACCTCTAACAGCAACCTTCAGAAGAGATAATAACCACCCACAGGAATACATAAGATTTAAAGGACATAATCAATATAACATTTATTCAATATTTAGAGAATTTAAGGCAGAAAAATATATGCTTTCCTAAGCCAACATTTACTGAAATAGCGTATATGCTAGGTTACAAGGCAAGTGGTAACAGATGTGAATGATTACTCAATATATTATCTACTATGCAATTAAAACAAAAAGGTTTTAAAAACTAATTAGAAATTAAGGGACCAGGGAGATGGTTCTGTAGAATAAGCACTTCTCTGGCAAGCGCAAGGGTCCTGGCAATCCCTAGTTCCGAAAAAAAATTAAGCAATATTCTTTTCTGTAATTCATAAGTTAATGAATACCTCAAAATATAAACTATAAAATAAATTGAATGATTAAAAATAATTAGGATATACTACATATGTGTAATAACTCTCCACAATTAATATAATCATTATATATTTTGAATATGCAAGAAAATATGTAAAAGCTCAAGAGATCCAGTTAACTGGTATAGAGAAATTTCTAGGCTTAAATGCAGATTATAAAATTAAGAAAGTTAGGCTGGATGGCAGGTAGCTACAATTGCCTGGCATGTTTGAGGTCCTCAGTTCCATCAGTAAGACTGGTACATAAGGAAATGGGGGAGAAGGGCTTGCCAGTTAGCTCAGTTGGTCAAGTGCTGTATGGGCAAACTTAGGCGTGGGGGCCCGTGGATTGTTCTCCACATGCCACACCAGACCCTCTCTTTCAGCAGCCTGAGCCATCCACAAAAAAAAAAAAAGAAGAAAGAAAAGAAAATGGTGGAGGGAGGGAAGAGCAGTGGGAAGGGACAGAGAGAGAGAGAGAGAGAGAGAGAGAGAGAGAGAGAGATCTCACCCAAAGAACTACAATAAAGAAAACAGTAAGTGTAAGAGCAGAAATCAATGAACAGAATATAGATATAAAACAGAAAATGTTAACAAGGCCAAAAGTTCTTTGAAAAGATTAATAACATTGGTGAATTCTGACAAAATTGAACAAAAGAGAGAACACAACAGTATCAGGAATTAAAATGGGCACATCACTATGGATCCTGTATAACTCAATAATGTAATGAGGATAAAATTATATTATAATAATCCATTGGATTTGAAACTATGGATGAAATGGATAAATTCCTATAAAAATTGATTTATCAAAATTGATGCAAAAAATTTGACTGGGTACTATAACACCAATTAAATTTTTGAATTTGCTTTATTAATCCATCAGTTTATATTGAAAAATTGAAAATGTTATTACATAGCAAAAGAGAAATAATTTCTAACTTATTGGTTCATATTGTTTAATCTCTGATTGAAAACATTCTTACAAAGAACTTTATAAATGACTTCACTGATAAATTTTCCATTAAGAAAGAGAAGATACCAGGTTTACATAAACTCATTCAGAAAATTAAAATACAAAAAGAACTTTTCCTAATCTATTTTAATAGAGCAGAACTAGACTAAAATTGTAAAAACATTACTATAAATAAAAACTATAGGTCATGCATTTTCATGAAAATAGATGTAAAAACCCTAAATAAAATTTTAGTAAACAAAAATTAACAAAATTCAAAAGCAATAATGTATCAGAACTAAAAAGAACTTATTCCAGTTTTTTTAACATTCAGAAATTATTATAATTCACCCTATAAAAAATAACATGATCATCTTAAAAAGTACAGTGAAAGCACTGGATAAAATTCAGTACTCACTTAAAAGAGATCTTGAAAAACCTAAGTTTAGGAAACAGCCTCAATATGATAGAACATCTCTTAATAACTGCAGCAAATAAATACCTACTCTACACTTATGATTTGAAAAGTGGAATATTTGTTCCAGAAATTGATAATAAAACAAATATACCTTTAGGTTTCACTTTTCTGTCAATACTTTACTGAATATCTCATCAATATTTACCACCTAATAATTAAGAATTAAAACTAAAGTTGTCATAAATGGAGAGGGAATAATAAAAATGTTACTATTATTAGGTGATATTATTTACAATTTAAAAATTGAAAAAATCTGATTTTTTTTTTCTTTTGGTGAAACTGAGAGCTGAATCTAGGGCTTTTACCCTGATATATATACTCTGCTCTTTTGATTTTGTTAAGTCAAATACTTGCCTAGGCTGGTATTGAAGTTTCAGTCCTTTTGCCTCAACCTTCCATAATGCAGGAATTATGGGTATGTCCCACTGCACTTAGCTGGAAGATAAACTTTTAGAATATGTGCATCAAGCAGTGTTACTTGGCATATATTTAAAAATCAGTTGTATTTCTGTATTCCATCAACAAACAATTATAAATCAAATCATGCATGAAAACTTGAGAAGTTCCAACACAAAATACATATAAAATATCTTTGAATAAACTTAAATATAGATATAAGATACATACAAAAAAAACTATGATGTATTGTTTAAAACTATTACTGAAATATTGCTGATAAATAAATGAATGCAAAAATTATTTCATGAGCTGTAAAATTCAATACAGATCCTCTCCAAGTGATTAATACTCTGAATATGCCAACTCAAATCATGAGAAGCTTAGCAATGTATAAATTATTAGCAAATGCTAATATTTATATGTTCATATGAAAAGCCAAGAGTTGCCAAGGCAATTATCAAGAAGAGAAACAAAGTTCAAGATTTTATTCTACCTGATATCAAGATTTATGCATCCAAGTAATTAAAAGCATGTGATATTGGTATAAGAATACTCAAAGAACCAATGAATCAGAAAAGAACATTAATATCTGGATATTTGCTTCATGATGAAGACCACACTACTGACAGAAAACTAATGATCTTGTCAAAAAATGATGTTTGATCAACTGGATATGCAGATATAAAAAATATCTTAATCCATCCTTCATTCCCACCTCATCTACAAATATTAATCCTATGTGTATTATAGTTCAAATGTTAGAAAAAATATTCTAAAAGATAACAGGACTATATGTTAATTACTTGGGTTAGGTGATAATTTGTTAAATGAGATACTAAAATACTACCCCAAGAAGGAAAAGATTGATGGATTCACTTACAATGAAATTACAATTTCTTTTTATCAAAAGGTAACACTAAACCAGTGAACAGACAATCCAAAGAAGGGGTGAAAATATTTGTAATACGTGCAGCTATGAGAGGGATCGAATCCAGACTATATAATGACCAAACACCTAATCAATCAGAAAAAGGCAAGTAATAGAAAATGGGTAGATCTGGGTAGGCATTTCATAAAGAAAATGTCATAAATCATTGCTATGTTCCCATTGGAATGGCCACAATGACAAACATTTTGAATATCAATGGTTAGTCAGAATATAGAAAATGTGAGGAGTCAGTGGGTGGGCAATAGATGAATACTTTGAATAATTGTAGCACAATATCTAAAAATGACTACAGTATTTTCCCTTCATTTTTATATGACAAATTCAGAGATCCAGGGACCAGGGAGATAGCTCAGTAGAATAAGAGCTTCCCTGACAAGTGCAAGGGCCTGAGTTCAATATTTGGTTCCTCAAAAAAAAAAAAATCTGAGATCCCCAGAACTATATAAAGTACTGAATCTTATATATATGTTTCATTCTTATAGTCGACCATAAAAATTTCAGCATATACTTTTCATTTCCCTTCATTTAAGTTGAGAAATTTACCTTTTCATTGGAAAGAAACATATTTATAGCTCCTCTTTGGCATATAGAAATTACCAGCATTGTTAAACTTGTGCTTTGGAGCCATTATTAAGTAAAGAAGGATCACTTGAATATAAGAACTGCAATACTAATGCAGCTAATGTAATAACTGAGTGATGCCAGTGCAGCACAGAGATGATGGACAATAGGATGATTCCTGGCCAGGGCTAGATGGAGTGGGTTAGTGAGGGATTTGAACACAATACCTACAAAAATTCAGTTTAAAAGTTACTATTATTTCTGGAAATTTCTATTTCATGTTGTACTGATCAGTTTTCTCTTGCTGGGATAAAGTACCTGACACAGCTTAAAAGAAGAGAGGTCTGTGTTTGGTTCATGGTTCTGATGTTTCAGGCTGCAGATGGCTTGCTCCAAAGATAGAAACACCATGGCAGAGTGGCACAAATTGGAAGACTTCTCACCTCAGGATGGTAGAAAGCAGAGAATGTTGGGAGAACTAGAGAGGAGGAGGCCAGGGATAACTTATACTCTGCAAGGTCACATCCCCATGTCCCTCTTCCTCCAACTCAGTCCTATCTCCTAACCCTCCCAGCTATGATTCCATTAATAGGAATTATTAGGTTAGAGGCCTCATAATCCAATGTACTCTACAATGGTCTCTTTATGAAGTCATATTGACCATGAAGATTAATTGCCACATATATTTTTATCATAATCAATTACAGGTTAAGTGAAGCCATAGATAAAGAGGAATCATGGGGAGATAGCTCAGTGGAATAAGCGCTTCCCTGGCAAGCACAAGAACCTGCGTTCAATCCCCTGTTCAGCCAAAAATTAAAAATAAAAAACTAAAAAAAAAAAAAAAAAGAGGAATAATTGTACTCATTCTATAACCTAAGAATTTCAGTCATAGGCATGTGGCCAACAAAAAAATGGAAATGTATACTTATTTAAAACAGAAAATGTCTTTTGAAGATGTTCTTGTATGGAAATATTGTATTAATAGTTCAAAACTGGCACTAACCCAAATGATTATCAATAATACAATAAACACTTGATACATTCAAATAACAGAATCTAAGATTTGATGACAATGAACTTGAGGAATATAGGACAGTATGCATGTATCTCACAAAAATAATAATGTACTCAACAAAAGAGTACACATTCTATGTTTTATCCATATAAAGTTCAAAACCACACAAGATTAATTCATGGTTTTCAATGTCAGCACAGTGCTTATCTTCAAAAAGATTATGGTCAGTTAGTGGGAATGATAATGAGGGACTTTTGTGCTAGTAATGACTTATTTACTGATCTTAGGGTTTGCTATACAAGTGTGTTGACTTTTCTGAATCTGTTTGATTGAGTGATTGATTGATTGATTGATTGATTGCTTTGGTATAGAGTCTCACTATGCATCTTAGATTCCTATTGATCCTCCTGTTTTTAGTGTCCTCAGAGCTGGGATTACAGGAATGCACCACCAGGCCCAGACTGGGTCACTGGCTCAGCACACCTGGGGTGGAGCCCGCATAGCATGAGGCACTAAGTCTGCATTTGTTTTAATTCATTAAAAACAACACAGAACATTTTATCTTCCTTTTTATTTTCCACATTTTCAGAAGATTTTGTGTGTGCATGAGGACTATCTAGGTTTTAAAAAGTTCTTTTTCATCTTGTTTTTAAGGTGGAGTTAATCTTCAGATGATTCAGAAATCCACATAATTTCTAATATGTCATGGTTCCATAAGCTGAGAAAGTTTTAGTCACATTTTGCTTCTCAAATTAAAATTATCTCATTACTATAAACTACTTTGGCCATCTAAGGTCATAATTAAGTGGTATGTATTGTCTACAATACTGAAACTATTTAATGGAACAGAGTAATAGTCTACTAAGAATTCAGGAAAACCCTTCAGAGAGTTAATTTCTTTTTCTGTTACTGCTTTTAAAATCCTTTTAATAGTGCTTACTTCTAGTGTAGCACTTTTCAGGCCTCTTTCCAACTATTTCTTTATCTTCCTTACAGAACTATGCATAAATATTTTGTGGGGGAGGAGCTATCAGAGATAGAACTCAGCCAGGCAGGTGCTTATGCTGTTGAGTTCTCTCTAGTCCTAGAGAGTTGTATATTTAAGGGCAAATATTCCCTCTTTTCTTTCTCCCTTTTATTCACTGAATATTTAATCAGCATTTACTATGGATCAGGTACTGTGCTAGCCATTCAAGTATATAATATTGAGAAAAAAATGGATATGATATCTGTGTTCTTATAGCCAACACAATAGTGTGACTACTGCACATGAAATAAGCAACTATACAGGAAAAAATTACAACAAACAAAAGGCTTATAGTTCTTTAGAATTCATCAATATAAGGAAGCTTGATCTAGTTCTTGGATGTTTGTGACATGGGAAGAAGCAAAAGTTTTGTCAAAGAAGTAATGCTTGTGCTGAGGTGAAAATAAGTATTCTTAAGAAGAATGAATGAAGAGAAGAGCTTATAGACAAGGGAAATGCCATTGGCAAAAACTGGTGTAGATATATAGCTAATTATGTAAACACTAGAGAATTGTGTAAGATGCCAACTGCATAGTATGTTAAGTGTTTGCTTTTCCTTTACCGAGGTTGACTTCTTGCCATTTAATCTTCAGTTCACATGAAATCTATTCAAGACAGGCCTTTAATTCCCCCAACTGAAAACTTAGTCACTAAAGTTGAAATGAGTTCTTTCTTCTTTGATAACAGAATCTATTTTATTTACCCTCCTCTGAATTGATGTGTGGTGAGACAGCTTTCATCTCCAGGGATGGAATCTTAATTGTTTTATGTAATCCATGTTTCATTACTATTGCTAGGATACTATGGATATAGGACATGATACTGTCCAATAAGACAAGAGGGAAATATACTTCTGAGAAATGTCTTTCACTTTTGCAAAAGGAAAAGAAAGATGTGCACAGACAGTCTCCTCTTTGTTCCCCTGTCACTGCACGCAGCGATGAAAGCATGCCACAATCTACCACTGTATGATCTTGAGAAAGAAAAGATAGAACACACCTGGGGTACCAGGGAATGAACTCAGGACCTTGTACTTGCCAGGCACACTCTTAAGCTCCTGAGCTGTCTTCGTGGCCCTACACCTAGGTTCTTGATGATTTATGTCTGACCACTAAATTCAATACCATTGCTGTGAAATCACCCTCTTTGCAGACTCACTATTTAAATTGTTCTTAATTAAATTCAGCTGTTACTTGTGGCAGAAAATGTTTATCTCTAGAAATTAACATATTTTGAAGTTTAATTCTTTGCATAGTCTCTACCTTCATTGTTTCTTGTGTATGTACTTCCATGCTAAAATTTATGCTCCAAAAATGCAAAATCCTAATGTATCTTGTTCACTACTGTATTCCTAGTGCTGAGAATAATGACAAATACATAACTATTTGTTGAACATGTCAGAGAAATGGAAAATTTCAGGAGCCTGATATATATAGGCACAATAAAACAATCTAACTCTAGTTTTAATTTTATAAATTCATGTTACCGCATTGTACACAATGTTAAAATAACAACAGTAAGATGAGGGTAGAGACTAGAGTCAAAATGGAATTTGTAAGATATCTTTATGGCAGTTTTGAAACATGGCTCCAAATTTTTTGACAGACTTCCAGTGAAAGATGGAGTGTATGTCATTCAGTCTTGATTCTATGATTACTAGAAGAACAGAATGACAATGACAAGAATGACAATGTGCCAGTTGCTAAGACTTCTTGAGAAACCTACTGTTTTGCTGCTTCTAATTCTTATTATTTGTAATGCTTTCTTTCAGTATTTAGGTATCACGAAGATACATATCCCAAAGAGAAAGCTATGTGGAGAGGAATTGAAACTCTTACCCTTTATCAGTTACTAACCATGTGAGTCAGACCTATTGGAAGTGAACCCACTAGTTTCTGGGTCAATCTCACCAGATGATGGATGTCAGGAGGAGTAAAGTTAGGGCTTCCATGCCAATCTCTGCATAAATCAACAACTTATAAACTAAATAATTATCGATTGAAACCACTAGGTCTGGGAAAGTGGTTTGTTATGCAGCAAAAGAAAACTATAACAGCCTTCAACAGAAAAGAGCAGGAAGATGGTTAGAGAAGTACAGTTTAAATTTGATTACAAAGGGGAACAGCAATGGTATTTATTAAAAATGCTAGTTAAAGGATGAAAGACACAAAACTTAGAGGGATCATATAGTTTGTCATGTGGTAAAAGTTAAAAGCTAAAATCTGCTTTAAGATCATTTGGCATTGATGCTGCTAAGGACTATATCAGCCCACTATATCACCAGAGGGCAAGGAATTTACAAAAATCATGTTTGACATCTACTAATTCTAATCCTTTAGGAAAAGTACTCATGTATACATAAATCATACTTGTTAACAAAACTCCTAACATTATGAGGATTTTAGTTTTGCTTGTTGAATAGGTTCAAAAATATAATTAAATTACATATGGGGAAAATTATATATGATTAAAATACTATACTCATTAGCATCCTTTGGTCAAAGTAAAGGCACACATTCTGGCTCCAGAGAGCATGATTCTCTCCTCAAAATCAATGAGTAAACAGGGCCATGCATTTTCAATAGTGGACATGAAATTCAATTTGACTCACAACGGCGCATGCAGATTTTTCCCAAGTTATTTTTATATTAAAGCATGTCTAAAAAATCCCAACCCATGTTTAAGTTTCCCAGACTTAGTAAGTAATCGCTACAATAATGAGTTCTTGTATCTTAATTTGGTTTGCTCCAGATGTCAGCATCTAGATGTTTGTTTTTCATTCTCTATCCCTCCACATTTCCTTATAGAATAGAACATTTGTAAATGTTCTGACTTTTTATTGGGGGAGAATTAGAGTTAGAGAGCAAGAAATAGGGTGGGTAAGAAGTTTAGAGTTTCACCTATTACGCCACTTTGACTAACTTACCAGCTGGAATGAAGTTGTGGGAGAACCAGTTTTGAATTTCACAGAAGTGTGACAGCCTTTATATTTGTTAAGTAGTGTAACCCTGAGGAACATACATTCAGGAATCCTGGTTTGCTTTCCCCAAGGCAAGGTACAATATTGGTGGTCCTCTTTGGGAAATTAAAATTCTCTTGCAGAGTTGGTGTGCTGTATTAAAATCAACTTAGTCCCTCCCTACATATTTATTGAATCAGGCAGATGAGTCCATCCTATAACTAGCAGAACTGAATAATCATTGGGAAGAATTTGGTTTATGTATATCCAAGCTAACCCACTAATGCTCTGATACAGAGTATAATAAGAATAACCTGCATTTCAGACCCAGCTGGTGAGCAGCTAGATGAGAGATATGGGAGTGTGCTCCAGCAGATATGTGAGTATTTGCTCAAGGGTAGTGGTTATCAAATTTTAGTATACATGGAAATTAACCAGAGTACTAGCTAAAAATGCAGATTCCATGGGCACAGTTCTAAGAGTTCTGAGCCAGAGGATCTGAATTAGGCCCTGAAATCTGCTTATTTATTTATTTATTTATTTATTTATTTATTCTGCATTTATGGCAGGGTGTACAGAGTCTCACTATGTAGATTCAACTTGTAGTAATTCTCTTGATTTCAACCTCCCAAGCACTGGGATTACAAGTACCTTCCACCATGCTGAGTGTTAATCGCCATGTCAGCATGCCCTGGGGGCGGGGCTGACACAGCATGCCAGAGGATTGAACCCTGGCTGCTGCGATCTGCCTAACCAGGCATTTTAGTTCGCTGAGCTACCTGGCCAGCCAGAAATCTGCTTTTTAATAAGCAGCTTCAGATGATTCTTACGCAGGTAGTAGAGAACTACATTTTGAGAAGTATTATTCCTTAAAGCCACTCAATAGCACCATCCAAGATATTTGAAAAGTGAAAAAGAATTTTTTAGCCAATCTTTCTACTTGGGTTTTGAGAGCTGAGACCAATCCACAGTTAGTAAAGAGGCTGGATAATGCCCACAAATAGGTTTAATCCCTTAGGTTAGAATACCTAAAAATGGTTTGGGGACTTCAGTTTCTCCCCCATCAGTAAAGGGATTGGAAGGCATCCATGACAGCTAGAAATCCAGCTGGCACAAAAATTGGATGACAGTCCTTAGAGAGCTCTGGGCTCAACATTTAACTGCTAAAGAGCTTGGCTGTCTGCCTTGTGGTGTGCAGTCAATCTCCAATTGATACAATGCTTTGATAATATGAGCAGCATGGGTTAAATCTAGGAACTGTAAGGAACTTAGATAAAAGTCCTAAAACCTAAAGTTTGGTCCCCAAATAGAATGGAGCTTGGACAGTATTTGGGAATGAACTAGTCCTCAAATGGTAAAAGTTCTGGATGTCAGAAATGAGGTCTGGGTTCAATCTCTTGTCATTAAAAAGCTTGGAAGACCAGCCTGGAGTCTGGTTTCAATCGTCAGATGGTAAAGAGTTCAAATGACAACAATGGTTTCTAGGTTCAAGTGAAAGCTGACAAACAGCTTGAAATAAACTGCAAGATCTGGGTTCAATCTTGAAATGCTAAGGGTTTAGATAATTGTCATGAGGAATGAGATCAGCTTGGAGAATTCTACAAGTCTAGGTGAGGTAGCTAAGAATATGCAACAGATGATTAGAGACAACTTGTAGTCATGATCCACGTGGGAAAGGATTTAGATGGTGACTTCTCTTTCACATTAGGAGACAGGATGATCAGGTACATTGGTCTAGTGCTACGTATTTAGCAATGTAGAAAGACTGAATTGCAACCGCAGGGTAAGAAAATGTATGCACGTACTAGATCGTAAGCTAATTTTGCAAGAATACTATGTGACTTCTCCATATCTACAACTATGGAGAGAAATACAGGCACCAGGCCCTGGAATGCGATTTCTGAAATAATGGAGCTCATTTGCCAGGATTTTTCCTGACAGAACGACTGTTTTATATGGCTAAGAGAGCAGATGTCTGAAAAGCTCTGAAATCTACGATGTGTGTTCCTAAGTGAGATGACAGCTGGCACCACTGGATAAAATCTTGTTCTTACTTTTACAGTTCTACTAATACTCTTCTTTCTGATATTCTGATTTATCAACAAACAGCAGTTTCTGGAAACATTTAAAAGTGTTCTCAAATAGTAGAGAAGCAAACGACTCTCCAAGCATCCAACAAACCACAAGGCTCTTAAAGAAGTAAAAATGGATCTGGCTTCCTCGTGGAACAAGTAAAAATTCAGGAACAAGTTTCTTCAGTATCTTTATTCTTTGACCTGACAAACCAAGGTGAATAATAAAAAAAGATGGCCTCATTAAGATAGTGGGTTAGAGAATGTATACACCTGCCAAAGCTTTGTATGCTTCTTGAATTTTAGCATATTCTAAGAAATACCTTTTAAGGGATAAGCATGCAGAATTCTGTAACATATTAGAAATTTGATTTAATATATGGCTATTATAATGATGTTGCTATTAATAAGTAACATTTATTCAGCAGTACTAATATGTTTTGAATGTGCTAGGTTAATTTAATTTCCATAAAGTAGGTCTTGTTAATATCTTAAGTTTATGGGTAAGAAAATTGACACACAGATTTTTTTAAGACATTACTGTGCTCATTACCTTTTTCTAAGATCAAAAAAAGAGTATATCTCCCAGCATTTTTATGTTTACACTGTTATGTGATAAAATTCATCCAATGAGAAATGTAAACAGCAATATAAATCATTTCTGAACCTAGATCTTGATTTTCTTATTTTATGGAAAAAAGGTAAAACAAAAATAGCTAAATCATAGGAGAAAAACAATACTTAATACATTCATTGAGCCTACATTTTTAAATGTATGGTAGAATACTCAGATTTCTTCCAAAACACTGCTAGCAGTAACCTTAGAGACAGTTTTACAAATGATATGATAGGATTAAGGGGATGTCTAATAGCCTCAGCTAAATTTCAATTGTCATAAATCTTAACTGTATTAAGGTATTTTGTGTAGAAATCTAAAGTGCTCCTGATTGTACATGTACTATTATATTACATCATAAGAAAGAAAAAAAAAGTTCCCAATAAACAATGGTACAAACTACAACAAAAATCACTCAATAAATGCTATATTTATTTGAAAGATGTTTGATAGTGAAGAAATGGCAGCATTAGCTTCCTCACTATCAGGACTCAGTAATAATTTTTGAGACACTTCAAATAAATTAAAAAATGGGACAATATAAACTTCAAAAACAATAACAATTGAAACATTTGAATTCATTAATATATTTAATTCCATTAATCTATATTAATACATTAAGAATAAATCATTACTCTCTGGGAAAGCCAATTCATATCTTTAAAAATGGTAAATAAGAAAAAGAGTCATTTATCTTTTTTTCTATGTTAAATGTACCATGGAGTAACTAGTAAATAAGGTGATACAGAATTTTATAAAAGTATCACAACCAATACATTGAAAGGAAATTATAGACTATCTATCACTATTGTCTAATATCAAGTGAATTCATGCATTTGGACAGTGATCAGCAACAGCTAAACATCATGATCCTTTTGATGGAAAAATTCAGAACCTCACAGACTTGCTCAGAAATTCTTTTTTTTTTTTGAGTGTTCGGGGTCTCACTACTAGATTGGACTCATAGTGATCCAACTGTTTACAGACTTCCAAGAGCTAGGATTACAGGTACACACCACCACGCCCAGTCTCAATTGCTGTCTCAGAGTGCTCTAGGGGGTGGGGCTGGCACAGCAGACACAGGGATTGAACCCTCTGCCCCTTTGCCTGCTTGCAGGAGCTTTAATCCACTGAGCTATTGCGCTAAGTAAAACTTGTCAAATAAATCTTTAAAAAAAAGAAATTCTTAAACCATAGTTCACAGACCCCAGAACTCTTTTAACAAATCAATGAGGTACATATGTTTTCAGGTATATGTCTATATAAGGCCAGGTTTTTTTTCATATACTTCAAATAAAATAATATAATAAAATAGGTTAAATATAAAATCAGATACAGTAAAACACCTATCTTCATTAATCAAACATAAACTTCAAAAATAATAACTGAAAGATTTGAATTCATTAATATATTTAACTCCATTAATCTATATTGATATATTAAAAAACTTAGATGCTGAGTAACTATGAATGTGATGATTAGCTATTATTAAGAGGGGAAAATA
>PVKA01023010.1:0-36267 GCA_004027165.1 Ctenomys sociabilis | reverse complement strand
TAGCTCTCTACAAGTCAGTCTATGGAGTGAGACCCTGTAGACTGTGTAACTAAACACACACACACACACACACACACACACACACACGAACGAGCCATCAAAAAGGCATCAAAAAAATAAACTTGAAAAGGCTCAATACATAGCAAATTATGATGATCTTATGTAATTACGACAGTCCAGAAATCTTAACTCCCTGGTGGCAGATACTGACCTTTCAGCCTTATGGTTAGAGATGTGATTCAGATGCCACCATAACACAGGAGAAAATCCAGCAAGTTTTTCTTTCCTGATGAATGGAAAAAGATGTTTTTTCTTTTTTTCCCTTATCTTTTAATGTGATGTGAAGACTTGGAACAAGGAGCTGTGGCAGACATCTTCTTACAGAAGGTGACCAGCAGGTGGATGAAAAGTCAGCATCCTAAGGAGGCAGCCATCAGGAGATCAGAAGAGCCTGGGCTCTTGATCACATCTTAAAGTTGCCAATAAATTCTGGGGTGCCTGCAAGCAGGCCCTGGGGCTGGGAGTTTGATCCCCAGGCCTGCTGTGCCAGCCCCACCCTCCAGGGCATGCTGAGATGGCAGCTGAGACTGGGTGTGGTGGTGCACGCCTATAATCCCAGCTCTTGGGAGGCTGTGAACAGGCGGATCACTGCGAGTTTGATCTAGTAGTGAGACCCTGACCACCCTGTAGACCCTTCCCTAAAATACAATAAATAAATAAATAAATAAATTCTGGGGCTTCCACCTTTAAGAATCTTTCATAAGAAAAAAGAAAATGTTTTATGAGTTAAGGCACTCGCTAATGCAAGTGCTCCAGCCCTAATGGAACATGCTTAGTGTGGGCAGTGAACAAAAGGAAGGTCTAACTTTGTGAAAGGCATCCTTACAATTGTTGTAGCTGCAAGATACCGGCCAATCAGTTCAGTTTAAGGAGTGGACCAGTGAGACCAACAGGATGTATTTGTGCTACAACTGGAGGAACCTCTTTCTGTATGGACAAATTTAGGTCCACGACTATGCAAACAGGGATCAGTGAAAATCTGTGTTAACTATAATTCGTTGAGTATAGACAATGCAATAGGCTTGTTCAATGTGTTCTTTGTTGTTAAGTCTAAAACATGTTAGTGTTAGGACTTGTGTTTTGACAGCTAACAGAGACAAAGGTTGGACTCACAAAGAGAAACCACTCCAAGAACTGTGGACAAGCACTGGGGAAGAGCGAAGCGCTTGCCTTGCGTGGACATTTCACAGCACACATACAAATTACATGCCTTCAGGACCTAACAATTTTAGAAATACCCCTTGGTTTCAGCTCTGTCATGTCGCACACGTTTGTAATGGTTGAGACATTGTGATAACTTGAGAAGTTTAGGAGCCTAACTGCTGTCACTTAGGCCAGGGCCCCGCTTTGCCAAAATCCTCATCCTGCGCAAGAAGAGCTCATGGAGGTAGCGTAGGCCTGCTCACAGCATGGGGAGGAGACGAGGCTCATTCTCCCTCACCATCACCACCACCACGATTTTGCCCTGCTGCTCTCGCCGTCCTCTGCCACCTTGAATGGTTGCCCCTGGGCCATGCCACCCTGCCTTGGAGCCAGCTGAGTATGCACTGAAACCTCCAGTAACTGTGAGCTGCATGAACCTCTCCTTCCTTAATTTGGCATGCTGGCTATTTTGTCTGAGAAATAAGAGAAAAGTAACCAAGACAACATTCATTCCCTGGCAGTTTTAAGTGGTTGAGCTCCTCCAAGCATCCTGAGATGTTACTGGATGTGTACATAAATCAAGTCAGAAAGTCACACAGAGCGTGGTGTCCGGGCCTATGACTAGGTCTGAAGCCAAATACATGTTAGATCTGATATTAAGTAGCTCTGACCATGGGTATACTATTTTACTTCTTTAAGCTTCATTTCTTAAATGAGGAGAATAATACCAATCACCAAAATCTATTAGGTTACTTAAATAGAGAATGTAAAGTGGGGGCCAGGGAGATGGCTCAGTAGAATAAACGCTTGCCTGGCAAGAGCAAGGGCCTGAATTCAACCCCTGGTTCCACCAAAAAAACAGTGTAAAGTGTAAGAAACATAGTAAATATTGATAAATAACATGGGCCAGGGAGATGGTTTAGTGAGTAAGTGCCTGCCTAGCAAGTGCAAGGTCCTGAGATCAACCCCAGTACTTCAAAAAGAAAAAAGAAAAAAGCTTCTGCATCAGGGTCTACAGGAAATAAATGGAATATTTGAATTAGAATATTTAATTTTTTCTTACAGATATATTATTTCCAAAGATTAAAAGCACTAGAAGAGCCATACCTATAAAACTTTCCAGGGGAAGAATTTATTTATTTTTTTTCCATTTATTTTTATTTTATTAAAATACAAGGGGAAGAATTTAATTCACAAAGGTTTTTAATCACATTGTTTTTTAATTAATTAATTATTTATTTGGCATGGGGTCTTGCCATGCAGCTCCAACTCATGCTGATCCTCCTATCTCAGCCTCCCCAGCACTGGGATTATAGGCAAGCACCATCATGCCCAGTTTCAGGGCCAGCATGGCATGCGGTACTGGGGATCAAACATAGGTCCTTGTGTTTGCCAGGCGGTGCTTAGACTGCCAAGCTATCTCCCCAGCCCAACATTATTGTTGTCTTAGTAAATCAGGAAACAACCTAGATGTGTAAGTACAGTATAAGGAGTTAACTACATTCATACGGCTGAATACCACAAAACCACTGAAGACTCACTATAGATGTAGATGCATTGGCAACAAACTAAGAAGAACAGATTTTAAGATACCATAGACCGTGGAATCTATTGTGTTAAAATTATATATAGTGTTTATAGTCTGTGTTTGTATTTACACATAATTACTTAAACCAGAACTTTTAGGATCTTGACATCTTAATAATCATCACCTTTGTTCTTCAGCCTTTAGAGAGGTGGAGAGTCAATTTAACCCCACTTTGGGGTAAAATTGTTGCATGTGGAAAGACACTCGTAACCAATCCTGATTCAAGTCATTTAGATCATGGCTGGAATGTTGTTGTTCACCTTGTGAATGCAGAGGGCGCTGTTGTTACGCTTTAGAGCTACAACGTTCCCCAAGTCTCTGTGTTGGGCAGGCCTTGACTCATGGAGCGCCTTTTGGAAGGGCACCATCTACATATACGTTCAGCAGCTGAAGTATGGTTGGGTGGGAGGGGCTGGTTCGGGGGTAACAGGGGAGCGATCTGTTGGAAGCCAGGCCGCATAACTGGTTTGACCTTGCAGAAGGCACACTGATGAAAAAGTAGAATGTGGCGACCTGCCCAGCTTCCTTGACCCGCAGCTCAGGCAATGGCCCCCAGCAGCAGACTCTGGGTTCCTGAGTACATGACCTTTTGCTTACCATCTCAGCCCTGGGGACCTACTCTATCCCCAGAGAAACTAGGAAGTTTAGAGTTAACTGGGACAAACGTTGGGCAAAGGTTCAAGGGTTTCTGTATATAAGCTTGAGGCAGAATAAACTTAATTGCTGGACGAGCAGTTCAGACCTCCTAACCCTATTTTCCTTTCTTTTCATTCCATCCCTCTATCCTGATCCCCTCTGCGAGGGCTGGACCCCTGCAGTGACCCAGAAGGCTGTGTACCTTGTTGTCCTGGCTCTGCCCTTCTGTCTCTCTCTTGGCTGCCACAGGTCAAGCACCTTGTCCTCTGCCATGCCCTTTTACATACTGTCTCCACCTTGGAGGCAGCCAACAATGAACTAAAACCAGGAGCCAAAATAAACTTGCACCTCCTATGAATTGCAGGTGTTGGGTATGGTGTCCCAGAAGTAACTGCCTTGCCTGATATTTCCTTTCTTGGGAAGCTCCTGGGCTTCCTCTCTGACCAAGCATATGGGTGATACCTGGGTCCTGAGTACCTGAAAACTGCAGGAAGGACACAAGGCAGACTCTTCCTTTATGAATGGAGACTGTACAGAAAGTAATTGGACTGCCATAGCTTAGCTCAGCGTGGGCTGGGTGATTGATGTCCGTGTGTGACAATTACTTAGGACAGAACAGTCCTGAAGGCCCAGCTGCTGGACTATTGTGAGCTGATGTAATTGTCTGGCAGAGGGCCCGTCTCTGAAGATGAAGGGTTGGTCTCCTATATGGCGAGAAACACGAATTGAAAACCTGTGCTATGAAAGAAAGTAATAATCATGGGAAACATTTATAAATGCCAGGGACGTTCAGAGGGTTTACCTGATTTTAAATTATTTAGATTATTTCAAAGGTTTGTTACCTGAGATCTTCAAACAACGCTGTGGAGCAGCAGTGGCAGGCCCAGCACTGAGCTATCCACAGGCTGTCTTATGGTGACTTCTCTTCTGCTATTGTTCTGAAGTAGTAGGGCTCAAGAGATCCCCTTGGTGAGAGGCAACAGCGGAGGGCCCATTACTGTGGAGTGCAGTTACAGTTGCAGACATAAGTGGTTCATGGGGAAGTCAGTAACAGGAGTCATGAAAGACAGGACAGTCTATGCTACATCGTTTGACATGAAAACAATGGTTGCTTTTAGCCTTGATCCTTTGAGAGAGAATATAAATCTTGTACTTTCCCCCTAAAACTTTTATACTCATCAAGGACACTTAGATTTGTCTTCCCAGAGAAGGTTTTCCCAGGACAAAGACTTAGAATGCTAAGCCAGGGCAGTCAGCGCAGTGCCTGGGAGACAGAAGTGTTCCATAAGGTTTTGGGGACAAAAAAAAGGGGATACAAAGGAAGGACCATTTTGTATCTGTATGTACTGAATAGTCAGGATAGGTATACAACTACTCTCACTTAATTCAATGAGTAGAAAGATTTGTACTAATAGTGTTTGGACAGGATATCCTGTCTGCTTCTTGTACTATGGAGAACCACTAAGAAGATAACAATGTACAATGTATTAATTATTGAAACTGTCCCATTAATCAGTTTTGATACTCTCTCATTGCTATTTGTTTCTCAATAAAATAAAATAAAGGTCTTGGGGAGAGTGAATCTGGATTTAGGGAGACAAAGGTATCTAGGGTCCTCCCAGTGATGGAATAAATTCATTCTGCCACATCAGGATCTGGGGAGAGATGCACCCAAGAAAGGGATCTGAGATGGCTGTGATCCTCTGGCCCTATTTATTTGTCTGTGGATCTCTAACAAACTACTATATTTAAAAAAGGGTTAGCCAGGCTTTTTTTTTTTTAAATGAGGATCATTATCAAGAAAGGCAGCAGTGGGCAGCTAGCCAGCATGGAAGGATCATACTGGGGAGCTACATCCCTGCCCTCTTGTGACTTATTTTGGGACAGGGTCCCACTCAGTAGCCAAGTTAGTCAGGCTGGGAATGAACATGTGGAGGTTCTGAAGCAGCCTCCTGGTTTTTGTGTGGTTACGGGCGGCACTACCATGCCCCACGTGGGCCAGTTTCTCAACACAAGAAGCAGGAAAGCAATCAGGGTGCACGCCACATGCCACCAAGTCCTCAGATGGCGAGGATAACAAATAAGATTCAGGATATCTAGTTCAATTTGGATTTCAGATAAACACTTCTCACATGTTACATGGGATATACATACACAAAAATGTCATTATTGGAACTTCTAACTGTGCTAGGGGTGTTGTGTTTTTATTTGTTAAATCTGATAACTCTGCTACATGGGTAAGTAGGAACTTAGAAAATTAAATAAAATTTAGAGATACAATATTTGTATTTATTTAGGCACACACTATGATAATTCAACATGTGTATATAATATATAATAATCAAGTGAGAATAATAAGTGCTTGTATCTCCTGAAACAACTATTAATCATTTGTAAGTGTTTGGAATTTTCCTATCCTTCTAATTAATTTTAAATTAATTAGACTGTTGTAAACAAGTTATCCTACTTTGCTATACAAAACCGGAACTAATGCCTCTTTGCCAAGCATAATTTTGTGGCCCTTAACTGACTCCGTTCTGTCCCTCACCCCTCTTTCTTTCCTAGTCTCTGGTGAGAATTTTTCCAGTCCATTTGTCTATGAGAGCAGCTATTTGTTTCCAACCATGAGTAGCACATGTGGTATGTCTTTCTAGTCGAGTTTATTTTCCGTAACCTAATGATCTCTAGCTTTGTCCAAGGCACTGCAAATGATAGGATTTCACTGCCCGTGGCTGAATGACATTTCATCGCATGTACATCCTACATTTTTCTCATCAATCTACCTGCTAAGGGTTACCTTGGTTCATTCATGCTAGTATAAATAGTGCTGCTATTAACATGGGAATGATCTCTTCAATATTCCCCTCTGAATCCATGCCCAACAGGGGATCTGTCTGATCATATAGTAGTGAAAGGCTTAGATTTTAAGGAACCTCCATCCTGTTTTTCATAAGGACCACACCAATTTATAGTCCCAAAACAGTATACAAGTGTTCCTCTCTCTCCATATCCTCACCAGCTTTTGTTGTTTTCATTTTTACTCTAAAGATAACCACTCTGAGATGAAGAGGTATTGGATTCTGGTTTTGATTTGCACCACCCTGCTGACCTGTGATATGAAACATTTTTTATATACCTGGCCATTTGCATGTCTTTGTTAAGAAATGCCTACTTTTTCTTCCAGCATAATTTAATTAGATTGTGTGTATCAAGTTGTTTGAGTTCTTTATACATTTTGGATACTAAAATGCCTTGTCAGATGAATACCTTACAAATCTTTTTCTCCCATTCTGTAGGTTGCCTTTTACCTATGTTGATTGTTTCTTTCATTGAATTGATTTTTTATCACAATATGGCAAATCTCAGAGACGGGGTGATGGATAACCAAAAAGATAGAAATCAAATGTTTTAAAATGGCTATCATTCGATGACAGTATTGCTAGGATTTAAATTTACTTTCCCACTTACTACTATTAGGGACTACTGGACTATATTGAAATATTTTGCTGAATTCATGCACCTATAGGATTTAAATGACAATGGAATACCCTTCTCTGACAAAAGTAAGCAAAAAAAGGAGATACAAAGGAAGGACCATTTTGTTTTTGTATATTCAAAATAGCTAGGATAGATGTAGAAGCTACTTTCTCTTAATTCAATGAATAGAAAGATTTGTTCTATATTTTTTTTTTTTTTGTCTTTTTGAGGCAGGGTCTCACTATGCAGTTCAGGCTGGCCTTAAGCTCACTTTGTAGCTCAGGCTGGTCTCGAACTCACAACAATCCTCCTGCCTCAGCCTCCCAAGTGCTGGGATTACAAGCATGCGCCACCACGCCCGGCGAAAGATTTGTTCTAATAGTGTTTGTGGACAGGATATCATGTCTGCATCTTGTACTATGAATAACCACTAAGAAGACAACAATTTGCAATGTATTAATTATTGAAACTGTCCTACTAATCAGTTTTGAAACTGTCTCATTGCTATTTGTTTCTCAATAAAATTATTAAAAAATTAAAATAAATTTATTTTTTCTAATTTCTTAGTTTTCCATACTATTATATATCAATGTACTGATATGATATATAATTGTATCTTAAACAGTAGGTATTCATTTTTGTGTAATATGAGACATAGATATAATTTCATTTTTTCCTATAGATAATCAGGTAAGCCAGTGTACTATACTAAAAAAAAAAATATTGTTTTTTATTAACTTGCTGTGTCAAGTTTCAGTATTTGTGTGAATATTTTTCCAGGATTTCCATCTACTAGTTCATCTGTCTTTCATCAATACACACTCACCCTAAGTGCTGGAAGTACACAAAAAACCCACATCTGGTAGGTGTTTCTCTCTTTTTAAAGAATTCCTTGAGTATTCTTAGCCCTTTGTTCTCTCATAGACATTTTAGAACATTTTAATGACAGAAAATATTTATTAGGATTATTATTGCATTGTATAAATAACATTACTTTAGGAGAGAGCTAACATCTTTATTATTTTTGTCTTCCTATCTATGAACATGGTATGTCTCTTCCTAGATATTTAATTCATTAATGATTCATAATTTTTACTTTTTGTCAAAGTTTGTATTACTTAGTGGTCCTGGATAAAGAAAAATGAATTTGTCTAAACAGTAAAACAAATGAAAGAAAAAGTATTTATATGTAGTGGAGTACTACTCAGCCATAAAGAAAATAAATTTGATTCATTTATAAGGAATTGCAAGCTCCTGAAGACCACAGTATTAAGTGAAATAAATCATATACACATGCCAAATATTGAGTGATCTTTCTTATATGAGAAACCCAAAGCATAAGAATATTAAAAATCAAAATAAGGGCTGGAAAGATGGCTCAGTGGAATAAGTGCTTCCCTGGCAAGCACAAGGGACTGAGTTCAATCCCAAGTTCCACCAAAAAAAAAAGCTAAATAAAAATTAGATATTAGGAAAATAGAGATAGAACTTTTGCAAAAGCAAAGGAGACCAAGAACTGTAGAAAGAACAAAGAAAAGGAGCAAGAAAGGCAATTTATTTATTTTTCAATATTTATTTATTTATTTATTTATTTATTTATTTATTGGTGCGTGATCTTGTCAGACAGCTCAGACTCATAGTGCTCCTCCTGTTTCAGCCTTCCCAGCATGTGCCCAAGGCTTGGCTGGCGCAGCATGTATTACCTGGGATGGAATTCAGGTCCTCGCGCTTGCCAGGCAGGTGCTTAGATGCTGAGGTATTCCCTTAGCCCAGGAAAGGGAATTTTAAAAAATTGATAAAGACCTGTCATATACATCTACCAGCTCTTAACAATGATGTAATTATTATTTACTGCAAATGTGTCAATAAAAATTTATATTTGTATAAATATTGCTTTCTTCTTTTTACTGCCTCTTGTTGCCATATAAAAATGCAATTATTGGGGCTGAGGAGATAGCTCAGCGGTCTAAGTGCCTGCCTGGCAAGCACAAGGACCCAGTTTCAATGCCCAGAACCATGTGTCATGTAGACCCTGGGACCCTAGAGGCACTGTGCAGGCCCCAAAACTTGACGTGGTGCTGCATCCCTGTAATCCCAGAATGGGGGAGGCTGAGATAGGAGGATCACAAGTGTGAGCTGCTTAGCGAGATCCTGTATCAAATTAATCAATACATAAATTTAAAAAAATTAAAATGCAATTATTTTTGTGCAATTGTATTTTATCTAACAGTATTTTATCTTACTAAGTAGTCTTTAGATAATTTGTTCATAGATTATTTTGTATCTTCTAAAAACAAAGTGATGTCATTTGTGAATTATGTCAGTTATATTTGTGACTTGACCTGATTTTATGGTCTTATTCTTTTACTATTTATTTATTTATTTTTTAGTGGAACTGGGGATTGAACTCATGCCTTTGCACTTGTCAGGGAAGTGTTTATTCCACTGAATCATCTCTCTGGCCCTTTTCTTTTTTAATTTATTAATAGAAAAATATAGCAAGTTTTATGTGTTAAAGTATTACATCGCTGGAATAAATTTAACTTGGTCATAATATACTTTTTCAAATGTTGCTGAATTTAGTGTGTTAATATTTTGTTTACAGTTCTAAATTCCATGTTAATTATTGAAAATGAGCCATAATTTTCTTTCTTGTGTTTTCTAACTTAGGTTTAAGTATCATAATTAGACCATTTTTTTAAAGTGAATTGAATAAGTGTTTCCTTTTTTTGTAATTTTCTTAAGAGTTTCTTAACAGTATTAAATGCAAAAAGTCTGTTTCTTAGTTGCTGGATAAAATTAGCTTATAGAACCTGTTAAGCCTGTTTCCTTTTTATGATGAGATTTTAACTATTTAATCTAAACTGCATTTTTATTGAGATAATTGTTGATTCACAAGTAGTGGTAAAAATAATACAGGATAATACCATGTACTTTTCCAGTGGAGAAAACATATAGTTATAATATTATAGTATAATAAGCACAGAGTATTAACATCAGCAATAATTCACTGACCTTATTAATATTTCCCCAATTATAGTAGTACCCATCTGTGTATGTTTGCTTAGTAATGTAAAATTATGTTACATGTGGTCACCATCACAGTTGACTGAGATGTCAGCTGTGTGTCATCCACATGGCGGGCCTCTGCATCCCATTTTATAGCAACACTTATCTCCCTTTTGCCCTTTTTTCTTCTGTCTGTAACCCTTGGCAGCCACTAATTGCTCTCCACTTCTATAATTTATTTTGATAATGTTTTCTAAATGGGGTTATGCAGTATGTACTCTTGGGGGTTAGTTTTACATTACTTGGTATAATTTCCAAGAGTCTGAGGCATATAAGTCTATACTGCTAGGAGTTCATTTCTTTTAAGTCCTGAGCTGTGTTTCATATAATTTTCTTAACCGTTCACTTAGCTATTCCATTTCTACTACCCTCAGCAACACATGAATGACTGGGCTTCTCTGTGTCCTTGCCAGTATTTGCTCTGCCACTATTTTGTATTTAGCCACCCTAATAGGCATGTGGTCGTATCTTATTGTATCTTTCATTTGTGCTTTCCAGATGGCTAATAATATTGGACATCTTTTTATGTGCTCACCCGCCATCTGCTTATCCTCTTCAATTAATGTCTCTAGAGGTATTTTGTCTATATTGTCATTGAATTATTTGATTTTTTTCTTTTAGTTTTGAGACTTTTATAGCTAGTTCCTCATATCTTTTAGCTACTAGCCCTTGTCAGATATGTAGTTTGTGAATATTTTCTATTTTATAACGTATCTTTTCATCCTCTTCATGTGGTCATTTGCACACAAAGTTATTAAGTTAGATGAATTTTTTAATAATTTTTTAAATCACACTTTTGGTGTCAAGTCCAGCAAATCTTTGCCTGACTCTAAATGTTGAAGTCACTAATTAACTTGCTAAAGGTGTTTGTCATGAGAGGGTGTCGGACTTTGTTCATAACTATGTCGATTAATATGATCATACACATTTGTTCATTCTGATGATATGAGGGATTACACTGACAGATTTTTGAATGCTGAGCCAGCCCTGAGTATCTGGAATGAAATCCTTGTGGCACAGTAGATAATTATTTTTATATAATTTTGGATTTCACTTGTTAATATTTTGATGAGGATTCTTTTGTAGGTAAGTTTCAGAGAGCTCTATGTATAGATTTCTCTCTTCTACCACCTTTGTCTTGTTTTGCTTTTTATTCTGACCAAACACCAGAAGCTAGAAGAGACAAGGAAGGATCTTGGGAAGAAAGCTAGAAGAGACAAGGAAGGATCTTCCTCTACAGGTTTCTTGGGAAGCATGGCCTTACTGATTCCCACGACTAGTTCCAGAATGGTGAGAAAATAAATCTGGATTATTGTGAGCCACCTGGTGTATGATATTTCGTTATAGCAAGCCTACGAAACAAAAAACATCTTAACAGGTTTATCTTTTACCATTTTATAATGCCCCTCTGTCTATTATAATGTTCTTTGCTCTGAAGTCTACTTTGTCAGATAATAATGTAGCCATTCCTACTTTTTAAAAATCATTTCATATGCTAAATCTCTTGCAACCGTTTTATGTCAGATTTAAAGGGAGTTTCTTGTATGCACATATTGTTGAGTAATGTTCATCCATTTTGCTTATCTGTCTTTTGACAGATATATTTAGGTAACTGATATGTAAAATAATTAAGGTTGAAATATGTTGGTTTATTATGTTTTTGTTTGTTTTATGTACTTATCATTCCTTTATTTCTACTTTCTTGCCTTCCTATGGGTTACTTGAATGTTTATTAGATTTCTGTCTTGACTTACAGTAGTGTTTTAAAATATATCTCTTTTTATAGTTTCATAACAGTTGCTGAGTATTCTAATGTAAATATGTAACTTATCAGAATATACTTGCAGACAGTTAGCACTTGAAGACACGAATTACCTTAATAATTGACGTAATTAGGCCCTTTTGCCTTTCCCCATCTGAGTATCAGATAGTGTTAAACTTTTATTTCAACTGTCAAAAGTAACCTAGAAAAACTACGATAAACTATAGCATGTCTTACATACTCTGTTCCGTTCCTTGAAGAATTTCATTTAGCCAATTTTCAAGTTCACTAGTTACAAACTCTTTCTTTGAGAATATCTGCATTTCTTTTTGCTTGTGAAAGATAGTTCTAGTGGTTATAAAATTACTGATTGATCATACCTTTCATTCTACACTTGAAAGCTATGCCCCTGCCTTGTAGGATTCATATTTTCTTTTCTTTTTCCATGTATTTAGTACAGGCTCTACAGGGCCTTGTGACACAAATTAGGCTCATAAAGATCCTGCTGTTTTCAGCCTCCCCGGTTCTGGAATTACAGGTCTGAACCACCATGCCTAGTTCTGGTGGTCAACACCTGGGGGTCCAGGGCTGGCATAGCAAGTGGCACCAGGGATTGAACCTGGGTCATTGCACTTGCCAGGCACACACTTAGACTGCCAAGCTATCTCCCCAGCTCCATCTCTCCTATAATTCTAAGAATCTCATGTTAACGTTTTTTATCACAGAGAGCAAACTGGTCAAGGAATGGCCGTGACTCATCCACAAGGCTGACACTGGCAAAGAATCTACAAAGTATGGTATGGGGTTACAGGATAAATCCTGAGGGTACGTGACTGAACTTATCAGATACAAAAGATACATTTCTTGTTATATAGGTCTTGCTTTGTCTTGGTCTTAACCATTCAGGAGAAAAGTATAAAAATGAGATATATAAAGTAAAGCCATATTAATATGCTGAGCTATGAAAGGCTCAAGTCAACAACTTTTATTGTGGAACCCACTATTGTTGTGTACTGCTGGACTGTGTTGGATTGTTTTGCTGAATTCACACACCTATAGCATTTAGATGCCAATGGAACACCCATCTCTGACAGGACTAAACAAAAAAAAGGGATACAAAGGAAGGACCATTTTGTATTTATATATACAGAATATTCAGGATATATATACAGCTACTCTCGCTTAATTCAATGAGTAGAAAGATTTATACTAACAGTGTTTGGGCAGGATATCCTGTCTGCTTCTTGTACTATGGAGAACCACTAAGAAGATAACAATGTACGATGTATTAATTACTGAAACTGTCCTATTAACCAGTTTTGAAAAAAATGTTTGTATCGTCTTAAGAATCTATGAGTTCCTGAGACTCAATTCATTTTTAAGACTATTTTGCTTCTTTTGTTTACACTGATTTGTTTTAAAATTCACTATCATGTCATCTCCATTCTACTGTTAAGTTGATCTAGAAATTTAAAAATTGTTCACATTTCAATCCGTAACTTCTATTAAGTTATTTTTTATAACTTCAATTGCTTTGAAGAAATTTTCTTTTGCATTTGAAGAGAATTTAGGATTATTGAAATGCAATGGTCTCATTAAAAATCCTTGTGAGCTAATTCCAACATCTGATTCATATCCATGTTAGTATTAGCTGATTGCTTTCTCATGTTCAAGTTGTGGTGTTTCAGTGGTTCCTATGCTAGACAATCTTTTATCATGGGATCCCAGACGTCTTGCCTATTGTGTTGGCGTTTATTCACGGGCAGGCTTCTAGAGTTTGTAATTGATTCATGATCCAGGGCTGGGATCACGGGTGTGGGTGTTACACCGCCCTGGGGCAGCAGCCTGCGTACAATGTAAGGAGGGAAGAGACTTTCTTGCTGCTCCGCCTTCTTTGCTCTTAGTGCTTTCTGCTGTCTTCTGCCACTGTGCACCATTTCCCCCTTCCCTGTGCCACCCTGCCTTGGAGCCAGCTAATTACGGACTGAAACCCTCACAAACTGCGAGCTAAATAAACTTTTTCTCTGGGCATTGGGTATTTTGTCTCAGTATTGAGATGAAAGTAACCAGAACACAGCCTGAAGACCTCAGATTAGCTTTGTAGGTTATAGTTTAAGTGATAAGATTTTAGTGACCTTGTTCAGCTCTGTTGTTGTTAGGTTTTTCTGTGTGGCAGAGAAGTGGAAGTAAAAGAAAGGGAGGGAAAGTTCTTTATTTCCATTGAGGAGCACATGGAGAAGATTGATAGTAGGGGAGATGGGGGAATCCTCTGATCTCAGATAGGAAGGCTGAGATTTTATGAACTTCTGCTAGTGGCAGTTTGAGGGGCAGGCTCAGTGACACACAAGGAGCTGATTGGGAGTTCCCTTATGTGTGCAGGAAAGGTATCCAGGGCTGGGGTGGGGAAGGAGGAGGAAGTGGCCACTGGGAAAATGAGCTGTTGTTTGGGGAATTCAACGATGTTGAATCAGGGCCATGATTAGTTAAGAGTTTGTACTCAGACTGGAACCTATCAGTTGTCTCTTACCCATGTGGTTGCCTCTGGGGCTCCTGCACATCACTGCTTTTTTCTTCTGAGGAGCAAAGGGGGTCTTTGCAAGCCAGGCCATGTGAACACCCCAAGAAGGAGAGGGGAGTCTCAGGCCAAGGTGCACAAAAAACATCCTGGGTTGGACAGGTTGGTGGCGTGGGGTCCCTCCTACAGCAACCCCAGCCAATCCAGGCCTCAGATGCATGCAGGAAGGTCCCAGATCTTCCAGGATGAAGGTTTTCATTACCTGGATGCTCAGGCAGTACCGGAGGGGCAGCTCTTCCTGCTGTCCTGTTATTCCTCACTAGAAAAAGTGGATCTCAGGACCACAGAGGAGCACACATGATTTCTAGCCACTGATCGTTAGCAGTGCTCCTACTAGAGACCCAGATATGAGGGGAGTGAGACACAATTCCTGGTGAGCCCTACCTGGGCCGCCTGCTGTTGCTAGAGTAGGGCTTGGGCAATGCTGGATCTGGTTTGCATCTTCTGTGGTGGAGCATGTCAGAGGCCCACTCATCGTGTAGTGAGCTCCCGAACCAGTTTTCCCTTCCTGTAAAGCCTTTCAGTGTCCTCCTTCAGTTGTTTCTTCTGTTGTTTCCAGGATCTATGATTGTACTTAGTGGGAGAGTCAGAGAGAAACGAGTTTATATCATCTTGCCTGAACTAGAAGTTATCTACTCATTCAGTTTTTTTTTTTTAATCATTTATAGGACTACTCAAGTGTTCTATTTACTTTCAGTCAGTTTTCTAGTTTATTAAATTCATTCAGAGGGGCTGGTCAAATAGCTCAGTGGATTAAAACACCTGCAACCAGGCTCAAGGGCCAGGGGTTCAATCCCCAGGCCTGCCATGCTGGCCCCACCCCTGGAGCATGCTGAGAAGGCAATTGAGACTGGTATGGTGGTGTGTACCTGTAATCCCAGCACTTGGGAGGCTGTAAACAGTCAGATCACTATGAGTCCGATCTAGCAGTGAGACCCTGAACATCCTGTATAACCTTCCCTGAAAATAAAAATAAAAAAAAATGAAAAAAATTTATTCAGGCTTTCATATGTGCTGCCTTTAAAATGTTTTACATTGACACATGATAATGCACATATTTATGTGGTTCATGATCATTCTAGACATGTATACAGTAGGGAAACTAACATTTTCACCTTTTTGTGTCTGATACTGCTGCTGTTTCTTTGGCATTAAGGTATCTTAGTTTGGCTCCATGACTTGTTCAACACTCTTTATTTTCCTTGGGAACTCTGAGAATACCTTTGTTTATTCCCCTGCACTGCACAGAGTGTCAAGACCACCAAGATTCAAGTTTCCAGGGATCACAGAAACATTAGGGAGAAAGCAGACCTGTTTCCTTCTCTATTTGCTTTCTTTTCCTTTTAAAGCGACCATATAGAGGAATGATTGACAAATGAAAGCCTGTACATACTTGACGTCTAGATGTCGATGAGCTGGGGGAAGACACGCTGGTGAAATCCTCACCACCATCAAGCGCAAGTGTGTCCGTCACCTCCCAACTCGGCGGTCATTACCACTGTTTGTCTTGGTAGAAAGCACACTCAAGATGTATCCTCTTAAAATTTCTGAGTACTTCACTATCTCAGATTCCATGTGTCAGTGAGACCATATGCGCTTGTCCTCCTAGGCCTTGTTCCACTTAGCAGAATGCTCTCTAACGTCTCGTGAAATGTCACTACTGGCAGAATTTTCTTCCTTTTCAGGGATGAGTAACAATATTCTGCTGCACACCTACACACATTGTCTCTATATCTTGACTCCTATGAAAGCACCGTACATGAGAAGTCTCTGTTTCTCACTTCAGTTCCTTTAGTTGTGTACCACCAAGTGGAATTAGATCACGTGTCCTGACCTTTTGAGGAAGCTTCAATACTGTTTTCTATAATGGCTTTACCAACTTCTACTCCCATTAACAGTATAAAAGAGATCCTTTTATCCACACTCTTAATCACATTGGTTTTCTTTTATTTTGTGTTGGGTTATAGCCCACTGAACAGATATTATCTCGTTGTTTTATCCCTGTGTTTGGCACCTTTACAAATAGCTACCAGCCATTTGTGTGTCTCCTTTGGAGAAATATCTATCTAGACACTTGCCCACTTTCTATCATTTTTAAATTAGTACATGTTTGGGTACATCATGAATACATTCAACGTGGGTAGTTGGTACATGTAAATAACATGCTCCCCTATTTCTTAATTCTTTCCGTTTCTAGTCTGGAAAAGCTTTCACTGCGTTAGTTGTGGACATGTCACCTATGGCCTTTTTAATGTTGAGATTCATTCCTTTAGTATTTATTTTGCTCAGAGATGTTTTTCTTTTTATGTATGTTTCATTGACAGGTGATAATATTGTATATTGATCAGTGTGGTATTTCGATACAGGCATACAACATATAATAATTAGATCAGGACGACTGGCATGTCTGTCACCGTAAGCCTTTGTCATTTCTTTGCGGTGCTGACCATCAAAGTTCTCTTTACCAGCTATTTTGAAAAAGATGATTGATTATCGTTAACTATATTTACTCCACTATGCTATAAAGAACATTAGGAGTTTCTGTGGCAAAGAAACAGCCTGGAGGGTTCTAAGTGTTTCACTTCTCTCCAACTCCCTCCCTATCTTACCTCACCCTTATCCTCCTCAGCCTCTAGGAGCCACTATTGGGCTGTATCACTATGAAATCATTTTTTTTTTAGCCTCCATATGTAAGTGAGACCATGCAGCATTTGTCTCTCTGTGACTGACCTGTTGGGCATTTTTACTGTTAGAGGTGTTGAATTTTGTCAAATGCTTTCTCTGCATCTATTGAGATAACTATATAGTTCTTAGCCTTCATTTTGTTAAGGTGGAGCATAGCATTTACTGATTTGCAAATGCTGCCTTGTCTTTGCTCCTCAGATGAAAGCCCACTTGAATGTGTTATGTGATCATTTTAATCTGATGAATTTATTTTGTTAATATTTTGCTAAAGATTTTTGTGTTTGTATTCATAAGGAATAGTAAGCTGTAATATATTGGCCTATATATTTTTCTCCTAATAATGTCTTTGTCTTGTTATCAGAGTAATTTCAGTTTTGTAAAGATGAGTTTAGAATTGTTTTTCTTTCTTCAATTTCTTGGACTCATGTGAGAACAACTGACAATAATTCTTTAAATGCAGAGTAGAATTCAGCTTCGAAATCATTAGAGTTATTTTGATGGGAGACCTTTACATTGACTCAATCTCCTTGTTTATTCTTAGTCTGTTTAGATTTTGTATTTCATGATTCCCCACTGATGCGTTGTATGTTTCTAGGAATTATCCATTTTATCCAGGTTATCTAATTTGTTAGCATGTAACTCTTATGTTCCTTTGTTTTTCTGTAGTATTCGTTGCATTTCCATTTATAATTTTTTATTTGGCTCTTCTTTTGTCTTAGTGTTGCTAAGGGACTTTCAGCTTTTGTTCACTTTTTTAAAAACACCGGGGCCAGGGAGATAGCTCAGTAGAGTAATTGTTTGCCTGGCAAGCGCAGGATCCTGAGTTCAATCCCCAGTACCACAAAATAAAGTAAAAAAATAAGAACATCTCAAGTTTTATCAATATTTTCTTAGGGAAAGAAAGATTAGAGGAGATATATCTCCTTTCCCTATGCTAATACTGAGCATAGTTTGTTCATCTTTTTGTAGTTCCTTGGTAAGTAAAATTAAATATTTTTGATATCTGTTATTTTTGTTACCACAGGTTATGAATTCCAACTGGCTTTTGCTGCTGTAGGTTCCTGTCTAGAGCTGTTATCACTGGATCTTGTTAACTTTAGTATTTGTTCTTACCATTTAATTTGCCTGAAGATTTAAACAATTTTCCTTTGGATTTCTTCTTTAACTCATTGTTTGTTCAAGAGTCTGTGGCTTAATTTCCACATGTTTGTGAATTTTCTGATCTTTCTGCACTTTTGATTGTTATTTTCATACCACGTGGCCAGAAATATATTTGATATGATTTTAATCTTAAATATTCTAAGAC
This sequence comes from Ctenomys sociabilis, assembly GCA_004027165.1. Lineage (NCBI taxonomy): Eukaryota > Metazoa > Chordata > Mammalia > Rodentia > Ctenomyidae > Ctenomys > Ctenomys sociabilis. Next base: position 17,966 of record PVKA01023010.1, on the reverse strand, counting down.
TTGCTTTGCTGCCTAACGTATTCTTTCACCCCAAGAAGGCTGTATGTGAACCTGACAAGACAGCGTACTCTGCTGCTGTGGGCGCGCGTTCTGCATAGGATGTTGGGTCTACCTGGTCCATAGCACTGTGCAAGTCTGCTGCTGGCTTATCAGTGTCCTGGCTGGCTGGATTTATTGTTGAAAGTGAGGTACTGATATCTCCTATGCTTATTGCATTGCTATTTTCCTATCTAGTCAGCTTTATATGTTTAGATGCTCTGATATTAGATTCATATATACTTATAATTATTATATCTTTGGTTGAATTAACTCAGTATATAATGAATTCCTTGGTTCACTGTGGCAATTTTTTTTTAAAATTGAGATACAGGGTCTTGCTACACAGTTCAGGTAGTTCTGGTCCTCCTGTCTCAGCCTCCCAGCACTAGGATTACAGGTGTTCACCACCACACATGGTTTTGGTGGCCAGCACAGTTCAGGGCTGGCATGGCATGTGGTGCCAGGGATTGGACCTGGGTCCTTGTGCTTGCCAGGCAGGCACTTAGACTGCTGAGTGCCTCCCTGACCTGTGATATAATTTTTAAATAATGGTATTCTTTGATCTATCTGTGTTTACCTTGAATATATTTATACATAAAATGAGTATATATCATTACCATAATGCTGTCATAAAACATCTTAAAGTTTTAATCTGATAACTATTTACTATTATAAAGTGATTGATTATACACAAAGAAAATGAGTTACCTGTTGTTCTGTGACAAGATGAAGATTTTATTTGTGTTTAAAATGTTAGATTATAGGGACATTCATAAACTGTGAGAGCTAATGCTGAAAGAGATAAAGATGATTGGCCACTTTGCACCTCCAACTTCATTATAAAATTGGACTTTTATGAATCTCTGCTTATTCTTTTGCTAATAATATCTTTAACAATTTCATCATCCTCATACTAAAAAGCTTTTAAAGTTCAAATTAATGAACGAAAAAGCTGAGTGTAGTGATACATTCCCATAATCCCAGCATTCAGGAGGCTGAGGCAGGCAGGTTGCTGTGAGTTGGGGTCCAGCCTGGGCTATGTAGTGGTAAGTACTAGGTCAGCCTGAATTACATAATGAACCTTGCTTCCAAAAAAGTGAATGAAAAATTAATTGACAAATCCTTCTGTAGTCTCCATTGGGCACAAGTATGAGAAGAAAGTTAATGCTGAGTCACAGACAACTCTGAGGAAATTACAGCTGAATGAAACACAGACTGCATTTTCCATTGCAGGCCAGTTAGAAGTAAATTTTACTATTTCAAACACACACACACACACACACACACACACACACACATCAAACAAGGGACATTGAGTTTGCCAGGCAGGCGCTTATGCTGCTGAACTATATTCCTGGCCCCTACATCAATGTATTTCAATAAGTGGTAATTTGTTACTGTGTCTTAGTCTCTTTTCTCTCATTGCTGAGACAAAAATACCCAGTGCTCAAGGTTAAAGAGAGAAAGGTTTCTTTGGCTCACAGTTTGTGGCAGTTTCTGTCGGAAGTGGCTGGCCCCAAGGCAGGCTTGGCAGAGAGGAGCAGCTCATGGTGGGCAGAAGGCGGCTAAGCAACCAGGCAGGGCTGACAGACCCTGTCCTTGTGCATTACATTTAGACTGCTGGGATTCTATGGTGCCAAATGGCCGGCCAGATAGCTCAGCGGACTAAAGCGCCTGCTTGGGCAGAGTGCAGCGGCCAGGGTTTGATCCCCAGTGTGCCATGCCAACTGTGCTCCCTGGGCACACTGAGATGGTAATTGGGACTGGGCATGGTGGCACGTGCCTATAATACCAGCTCTTTGGAGGCTGAAAACAGGAGGACCACTACGAGTCCAATCTATGCAGTGAGATCCTGTAGTTCCTGTACTAAATACAAAAAAAAAAAAAAAAAAAAAAAAAAGATGGTACCAAACCAACCAGCAGACCAATTTAGTACTCACACCCCCTTATCCTAGCATCACACACTCTAGACTCAGCCATCTCTGAAAAGCCCTAAGACTGCATGGGACTTTGGGGGGACATTCAGACACGAGCCATAATACTGTGCTACCACCTTTTTTTTTTATTTTATTGAAGTACAAATATCAATCAGACAGTTTCAAGACACCTTAACAAGACAGATTCGATACATTAATACATTGCAAACTGTTTTCATAATGTTTTGGTGTCGTACAAGGTGCATACATGATAGTATATCTACAGATATTATTTTAGCAGATGTCTCTTATCAGTAAATTAAGAGTGTGGCTGCTTACTTATCTTATTTTTTATACATGAATTATATCAAAAATTCAATAATTATTTTCCTAGTTGATGACCGTAGTACTAGAAGCCGACATAATATCCTGTCCAACCACCATTAGTGCAGATCTTGCCTCTCATAGGATTATGTAGAAGTACAGCGTTATCTATCCCAACTGTACTGTGTATACACACACATCATGATTTTTTGTACCATCCTATTTATTTTTACTTTTCAGTCTTTGAAAACTTTTCCAGTGGTATGATTTCGTATAGAAAGTTCAATGAAAAAAAATTCACTCTTCCCCATTTTTGAAATGGAATCATTATTTTCATTTATTTATTCTATCAACATGATATTGTGATGTTCAACAAAAGAAAATGTTCACTGTTTCTAGCTTTTTCTGGGCCATTATTATTATTCATTTCATTTCATTATTATTCCTAAAGGTAACTTGACCATAGGAAGACGTGAATGTTAAAACCTAATCCACTAATCCATTCTACACTAAATGGAATACCAGGATTTGATCCTGAAATAATGGAGTCAGCTTCAAGACTGTCCAGTTAATTTTTCTCTCTAAGCAGAAGGTTTCCTGCCTCACCCTCCTCTTTTATGTCTGCTTATTCTTTTCTTTCTTTCATTCCTCTTCCCAGCCTCACCCAGGTCCCAGGTACCATTTTAGCACCCTGGATACAGTGCTAGTAGAAGGAGCTCTGTGGCTCACTCATCAGAATGGGTTACACAAAAAAGTGAGTGGGAGATGGTGCATCGCGTGCAAGGAAGGGAGGAGGGCAAGGAAAGCAGGCTTCTGCCCGGTGCCAGCAGAGGAACGGGCTTCTTTCCCGCCGGGAGGACTCCCGGCTGGTTCTGACATAGATGTTTCCACAAACTCTTTACAGGCACAGCTGTGTGAGGGAAAATGATGATTAAAGCCAGGGGGATTATGTGGTGGGGGAGGAGAAGAGCACAGACAAAAAGGAACATGAGAAATGGAACAAGTGCCTTCTAAAAACACAAACATTCTGCTTTTGCTACTGCTTTCTCATCCTGGAAATAGGGGGTGCTTCCTATCCAACCTGAGCAAAATGACTCAGAAACAGTGGTTCTGGATCAAGCACACTTGTGGAAAATTTAAAAAGGAATACAAACAAGGAATTATGCAAAACATTGGTTACAATATTGAACCTCGTTATGATTTAAGAAACAAATAACAGTTTGTCTTAGTTACTCTTCTCTCATTGCTGGGACAAATACCCCACACTCAAAACGAGGGAAGGAAAAGTTTATTTAGCTCACAGTTACTGGAAGTTTCGAGACACTGGAGGAGAGGCAGGGGCGCTGCGTGCCCAGGATGACACCCCCCCCCCACATCTCTGAGAAAGCCCAGCTAGCCAGTTTAAAGGTTCTCGCCTCTCTGGCCCTGCCCCTCGGGCCGCTTGGTGCTCCTCCAGCCGTGACTGCCCCATAACTTACGTGAGGCTTTGGGGAGACAACCAGACACAAACTGTAACACAATTAAACTGGCCAAAGTTCAAAAATGAAGTGTTACAATGGTAAAGATAGAGAAATAAGCAACAAATACACTGAAGTGTAACGTGTGGAGTACAAATTGGAGTGTAAACTGGGACACATTTCTTGGTGAATTTGGCAATGGTTTTCTTTTTAAGAAATCCATAGTCACAGTAGCACACCATTTCTATATATAATTTATTCAGATGAAAAAGCATAATTTTTAGTAAAGAAATAACCCCCTAGAAGTTAAATATAGCATTTATATAGAAAATCTGTAAATACTTCAACAGTCCAAATGCATTCTGATCAGTTGTATTATTGCATACCCTTTAGAGATTTACCTGGTGACTTTAAAATGCTGTGCTGTTAAATATTTAAGGATATGGAAAATACACTATTAATAAAAAAATCACTGTGTATTACAGTATGCCCTATACTTAGAAAAATGACTAGAGGGATGTGTTCTGAAATAGAAATAAAATCTGTATGCCCGTCTCTGCTTTCACTCTCCTCTCTGCGTTGATCTTTGTGGAGGTCACCAAGGTCCTGTCAAATTCTGGATCCTGTCTGAAAGTCAGGCATGCAATTCTGCTTGCTTCCTATTGCCCCCATGTGGTGAGATTGGTAAACTGACTCCAGGCCCGCCCGGAATAACCGCTGTTCACCTAGTCTGGTTTTACTCACTACTGTTCAGGCCTCCTGTCCATGCAGGAAGCCCCAGAATGGCAGATCCCAAGGACAGAAATTGTGCTTGGGGAAACAGGAGACACAGTTGACGCCAGGTACACGGGTCCGCGCTGCCTACACCACAAGGGATGGGGGGGAGGGGGACATTTGATCAAATCAATTATTTAAAGGTACAAGAAATTGAAGTTTTCAGAGTGCGATTTTTCTACCCAATTTATTTATTGATATTTCTTTATTTATTGGCGGAAACAGGGATTGAACTCAGGCCCTTGCGCTTGCCAGGGAAGTGCTTATTCAACTGAGCCATCTCCCCAGCCCCTCTACTCAGTTTTTTTGTAGCTAGCCAGAGGCAGTGGAATTGACTGAAAATGTTATTTTTTTCAGTGCCTGTTTTTATTTATTTATTTATTTATTTATTTATTTGTTATTCTTAGTGGTGCTATTCTTTCTTTTCTTTCTTTTTTTTTTTTTTAATTTTTAGGGCAGGGTCTACAGGGTGTTCAGGGTCTCGCTACTAGATCAGACTCGTAGTGATCCGCCTGTTCACAGCCTCCCAAGAGCTGGGCTGACAGGCGCGCGCCACCGCGCCCAGCCTCAATCACTGTCCCAGAACGCCCTGGGGCTGGGACTGGCATGGCGCACCACGCCGGGATCGAGCCTCAGCTGCTGTGCTCTGCCTAAGCCGGCGCTTTAGCACGCTGAGTTCTCTGGCCGGCCCTCTCTCTCCTAAGTTTTGAATTTGCATGCTTATGTTAGCAAGAAAGTAAGGAAATGATCAAAGACTGAGCATGGAGTAAAAGCAGAAATCCAGAAGCTGGGACTTGGTCAGAAGGTACCTGCCCACTCCTGAGGAACTCGAGCTTCCCCTTCGTAGCTGCCTACGAGGACAGGGACAGCACGGCGTGGGTGCTGCCAGGAAGGACGCTATTAGGAGTGACAAAAGACCAAAACAAGGTGATTGAAACAAAAACGGAGCCTGCAGAGAAATATAATGGGATAAATGCCTTTGATCTTTGATACTGGGAGAAAGTAAGCCAAATTCCTACATAGTAGCTGGCCCCTTGCACAGCTTGGGGGAATAAATTCACTATGTATGAGAAAAACTGAGTGATACATCATTTACTCTGAAATACTGTAGTATTTTCAAGAAGCAGAGGCCAAAATGCAAATTCTCTCTTGAGAAGTGCATTTTCAACTCATAAAGCTATCACAGATATAATTCATCAAATTTTTATTTCCAAATATCACGAAATCCACAAGGATGTGATGCCATGAATAAAAGCCAACAAGAAAGACTACAGGAGGATATGACAAAGGATTCTGTTACTAATGGTATCAGACAGCATAAAAATATGTTTTATAAGAGTAGCAAAGGCTAGGGTTGGTTGTAGCTCAGTGGTAGAACGTTTGGCTGGCATACATGAATGTGAATTGGATCCTGCACTGAAAAAAGTTGAAGATATTATTAAAACAGATGAGATGTTTAAAAAACAAACAGAATGTGACATACCTTTAATATTTGTACTGACATAAAAAGCCAAAGTAGTAAGTTTAGTGGTGGTTTATGCACATCTAAACAAAAAAAATGAACTAACAAATAGGTTTTAGGGGGCTGGGGAGATAGCTCTTTGGTCTAAGCACATGCCTGACAAACACAAGGACTCAGGTTCGACCCCTGATACTGCATGTCATAAAAGCCCTGAAACCCATACCATGCCAGCCACTGAAACCTGGCATGGTGGTGCACACCTGTAATTCCAGTGATGGGGAGGCTGAGACAGAAGGATCACTAATAGTCTGAGCTGCATAGTAAGACCTGGAATTTTATTACCAAATAAATAAAATTTTAAAAATAGTCTTTTAATTATAATTTTATTTTATTTTGAAGAGAAAAAAAGCAAGAACTAGAATCTGAAACAAACAGAAACAAGGTAACATACAACAGTACGTGTATGTAAAATTTTAAAACAAGAATAGCTGATTAACAATGGTTGATAAATAATAATTATCTATTTTATTATCAAATCTGTTGCTCAGATTAACAGATATAGATATGAAGGATTGACATATGATTATAACTCACATTGCTTGCTTTCAAGAAATCTTAAATTTTTTTCTTGTTTCCTTTTTTTCTTTTATTACCTTTTAAAAAAGATATTTTAAAGAGAATAATTGATTTAACATTAGGAGTGATGTAGGTATTCAAGCACGGTTTTTGTATTACACATTGCTGTGTTCTATGTAGTTGCTTAGTTCATAGATATCAGCATACAGAATTAGTCAAGGTGAAACTTCTACACATTAACTGCTATTTTCAAGAAACTGATGAAAATTTTTAGTGTAATCCCTTCAGCCATCCTGTATATATACTCGCATGTTCCCCCTCATCTTTTTTCCTTTCTCTCCTCTTCATTTTTAATCCTTAAGTTCCATATCTCTTATTGTATCTGTTGGTACTGGCAAAAACAAACAAACAAAAAAATAGACCTGAAGATCAGTGGAACAGATTTTTTTTTGTTTTTTGTCTTTTTGAGACAGGGTCTCACTATGCAGTTCAGGTTGGCCTTAAGCTCACTTTGTAGCTCAGGCTGGTCTCAAACTCACAACAATCCTCCTGCCTCAGCCTCCCGAGTGCTGGGATTACAGGCCTGCACCACCACGCCCGGCTGTAGCGGAACAGATTAAAAGATGCAGATACAACTACAAACACACACAGTCATCTTATCTTTGACAAAAGGGCCAAACATGTTCAATGGAAGAAAGATAGCCTTTTTAACAAATGGTGCTGGAAAAATGAGCTCTCCACATGCCAAAAACTGAAACTAGGTCTGTCACCATGCACTGAACTAAAGTCAAAATGGATTAAAACAGAAACACTAAATCTCCTGGAAGTAAAAACTAGTTTTTAGGAAATTATTCTGTATGGAAAAAAGAAGAGCAAGCTGGGTGTGGCAGCACATGCCTGTAATCTCAGCCCTCAAGAAGAGCGGGCAGATTGCTGTGAGTTTGAGGCCAACCTGGGCTGCATGGGGAGACCCTGTCTCAAAATAGATGTAAAGACATAAATTATGCAAATGAGTGAAAAATTTCTGGGTGTTAGAATGATCTGTTCATAGTTTCAAGATCAAATTGAAAAATGCAATAAACCTAGAGATAAAGTCTAAAGGTTTTCCAGATTAGTGAAAGATAAGAATCTTCAGATATAAGATTTCCTCAGCCAAATTATAGAATATTATAGAAGCACAAAGAAAAAGTTGTAAAAGAAGCCAAAAGGCTGAAAACAATGTGCAATGTATTAACTGTTGAATCTGTCCTACTAATTTGATTTGAAACTGTCTCATTGCTATTTGTTCTTCAATAAAATAAATAAATAATAATAAAAAAGAAGCCAAAAGGAAAGTCTGGTTAGGCACAAAGTCAGGCAATTTGCATGCTGAGTTCTGAAAAAACACGTTGCTATCAAGACAGTAAGCTCATACCTTCAAATTTTAAAATGAAAATTTAGAAAGGAGTATCCAGGAAAAGTCTCAGTTTTAAGAAGCGGATGGAGGGCTGGTCAAATAGTTCAGCAGATTAAAGCACCTACAAGCAGGTACGGGGGCCAGAGATTCAATCCCTTGGCACGCCATGCTGGCCCTGCCCCCGGGGCACCATGAGAAGGCAATTGAGACTGGGAGTGGTGGCATGTGCCTGTAATCCCAGCACGAGGGAGGCTGTAAACAGGTGGGTCACTACAAGTCAGATCTCGACCCTTCCCTAAAAAACAAAAATAAAATAAAAAAATAAAGAAATAAATGCTTTATACCAATAGAAACATGCATTATGCAACTACATTTCAAAGGTGAGAAAGCTGTGCAGACTGTCCCCCTTTATCCACAGCTATGTGCTCCAACACCTGCAGTGGATGGTTGAACTGGAAGATTGTTCTGAACTTTATATGTAGTTGTTTTCCTATACCATCATGTATCACTCGCTGATGGGGGTCAATGCTGAAAAATGCATTGCTGGGCAATTTTGTCACTGTGTAAATACCAGGATGTACTTAAGTAAACGGAGAGAGTAAGATGTCTTTGGGTACTGTAACATACCAAGGCTATTGTCATATATTTGTTCATTTCTTGATGAAAATGTGATTTTACGGAGCATGACTATACATACATATCTACAATAGTTCAATTTATAAATTAAGCATAGTAAAAAATGACAACAATGATAAAATCAAACAATTAAGCAATAGATCATATCAGAAAAATTTCATCACAGTAATAAATAATTTAAAACTTATAAATTGCTTATTTCTGGGATCCTCCAGACTATAGAATGTGAAATTACAGATGAGGGGCACTGTTTTTTAAATTTGTCTTTTATTAATATGCTTGCAGTAAATAATGATTATATTCACTATGAGGAACTCGCAAACATAGACCATGAACCTTAAATTTTTATCTCCTCTCTCTCTCTCTGTCCATCTCCTGGCCCAGGGGGAGGAGTAATAAAATATATTACAATATTTTATTATAATATAAAATGTCATCTGCCTTAATTTGGAGGGGTTTATAAATCTCATAGAATTAAATACAGGTTTAGGGGAACAAGTCGGAAAAATGAAATTTTACCAATGAGGGTTGGCTATTGTTGGCTGCATCTGATCATTTCTGGAACTCAAGAAAACTTTTAGGAATCAAACACATTTACAAATAAAAATTTCAAGGATAAAAATCAGTAGAAAAAATATAAAAGGATATTTTGAGGATAGAAAACTATCTCATTACCCCAAAACATAAAAATTAAATGTGAGCAAATTTTTTTTTTTTTTTTTCAGAACCACGGATTGAACTCAGGCCCTTGTGCTTGCCAGGAAAGCACTTATTCTACTGAGCCATCTCTCTGGCCTATCAGCAAATCTTCACAGAGGTCAAGTTAAAGAGTACAGATGTTATAACTCCATGGAAACCACTGAATCAGGCAAGATCCCACTTAAAGGTGTTGTGTCTAACAAACGATTTCATTTCCATAAAAATAACTCAGGATAAAGAGCTAAAGTGTGTATCTTTCCCAACGACATCTAATATGCTCAGGTTATCCACTATTAAAGGGAGCCTGTGGAAGTAGAAAGAAATGTATAAGAAGGTCCATGCAGATATATCATAAATGTAACATAAATAAGCATTAGTATAACAACTAAGAAAGCCCACCTTATGAGTAATTGTTGGTACAGCTCCAGGCACATTCAGTTGATTAGAATGAAGAGTTTCATTGCCAAAGAAAGATAAGGGGAGAATGCTGCCTGGCCAAAAGAAGACCTTTTGCCTTATATCCTAGATGTGGTTAAGAAGGACAATGGATGTGGTCAAGAAGGACAATGACTTTACTTTCCAGAAAGTGGAGTCAGGGCCACAAAGAACAATGGAAAAAGAAGTTCCTCCATCTGTTAAAGAGTATTTAGTCAAGAAATATCCCCCACCTCAAAGAGGGAGGGCCCTACCAATATTTTCCAACTGGAATTTCAAACTTGTTGTAGACTACTGGTTGTTATGTATCATTAAGCTTTGCTTTCCCAAATGGGAATGTATTTCTGGTTATTTTGCCTATTTCATTTTGTATTTTGAATGCATTAAGTGAACACAATTTGTCTTTTTGAGTCAAAGTGTTTATATCAAGGGGTCTGGGAAACTGAGGCACAAGGATTGCAAGTTTGAACTTAGCCTGGGAAATTTACTCAGTAAGTCCCTGTCTCAAAATAAAAAAGGGCTTTTTTTTTTGCAGTATCAGGGATTGAACTCAGGGCCTTGCGCTTGCCAGGCAAACACTTATTCTACTGAGCTATCTCCCTGGTCCCCAAAAGGGCTTGTATTAAGAGTAAGAAAATTAATACCATGCAGAACCCTTATCTGACAAACATAAAATAAAGTAAAAAATAAGGACAAGTTGAAGTACTCCATCTGTTAGAATTTTTTTTTTTTTATGTCTTTTTTGAGACAGGGTCTCACTATGCAGTTCAGGATGGCCTTAAGCTCACTTTGTAGCTCAAGCTGGTCATGAACTCACAAACAATCCTCCTGCCTCAGCCTCCCGAGTGCTGGGATTACAGGCCTGCGCCACCATGCCCGGCCTGTTAGAAATTTTTAAAAATGCATTTGTGGACCAGCAAAGTTCATAATACAAAAGAGAAACTTCTCAGAATTGAATGATAAAGAATGTTATTAAAGTCACTCATTGAGAAAAATAGGTTAATTATGCACTTCTGTGTAAGCAGAAATGATAGGCTCATAATTAAGGAACTAAGCACTCCCAACTTTTAAACTTCTGGAAAAAGTCATGAAAGCAGGACACTTTCTGAAGAGAAAGATATGATAACGTGAGAACTCTAAGAGAATCAGGAAAATGGGCAGAGATGGAGGGGAGGAGGGAGCAGGACTGTGCTGCAGCTGACCTCTAGCCTCAGCCTGGAGCCACTGAGCAGACATGGCATCCCAAGGCCTCTCCCATCTCTTGGTCAGGGAGTGAGGCTGTCACACTCCCATGCCAGGCACCAAATAGTGCTTACAGGCCATGGCAGGGATAAGCTCATAGCTCTCAGACGGCACCAGGTAACATTGGTGCAGTCTACCAAGGGCAGCACCTGCAGCAGCTGGAGCACAGGAGCCATGAACCAATGAAAGGATGCCCAGGCGACCTGGGCCAACCTCAACATTGCCGTGCGCTGTCCCTTGTGCTGCTGGGCCACTTGGCACATGATGTTCGCTGCATTCTTTTATGATTTTCCCCAGGTTTTCTCTACTTTCTAGAAAAAAAAAAATTAAAAGAGAAAGATGAAGCAAGGAGTTTCCCTGCTGCAACTGGTCCTTAGGTGAAGATGGATGCCGATTCTTCACCATAGGGATTTGTTGGTCTCTCTGTGGTCCTGGGAGAAGACAGCAAGAGGATTTAGAAAATAAAGACAAGAGATAATAGCTGAGGCCAGGTTGTGGACCAAGCCTGAGGGGCAAAGGACCCCGAGCAACAGTTGGGGCCTTTATTTATACCTTGGCAAATTACAAGACACAAGGTTGCTTAGTGGCTAATAGACCGCAATGTCCAGGCAGGATTTTTTTTTTTAAGACTGAGGTAGCTTGACTACTTCAGGTAGGGAGGCCACAACCTGTTCTCCCACCTAGGATCAATTTCCAGCTTCAGGGGCTCCCAGCACTTCCCTACACATCTCTATTTTCTTCACCCTCAGTCTTCTTTCTAGCCTAGGAGTGGTGTGGCTGGTCCTATGAGGCTGTGGGAGTTTGATTACCATGCCTTCAGTTTACCATAGGTACGCTTTTTGCCAATTTACAGTAAAAATAGTAGTTGAATCACACAAATGCTAAATATCCTTCCTTGCCCCCATGATGTACCAGCAAAATTATCACCATATAGTCAGTTACTACACCAAATGTAACGCTTCCATATGGGTCGACTGGCAAAACAGGCCTAAAATAGTCACAGGCGCAGCACTAAGGATGGTAGAACTTACTTCCGTGTTCTCTTGTACAAACCTCCCCATTCTAGGAACCAGCGCTTGTAGTCCTTAAACCACAGAGACTAAGTTTCAAAACTGAAAACAAAAGTTAACACTGACGAGCTGCTGGCATGTGGCTGTCTTCCTACCTCTTGGTTCTGAGACTCAATTTTTTATTCTGGAAAAGTACCGTGTAATGACAGTTGGTCTAAAGCAAGAAAGACAGTAAGTATTTAGATTCTGCAGACCACATAGTCTCTGCCACACTACTCAGAGGCCAGGGAGATGGCTTAGTAGAATAAGTGCTTGCCTGGCCAGGACCTGAGTCCAATCCCCAGTCCTGAAAAAAAAAAAAATTGCTTCTCTGTCATACTACTCAGCCTTGTGATGTAGACTGAAAGAAATCATAGACAGTGTATAAATGATGTGTGTGGCTCTGTATCAATAAACGTTTGTTTATAAACACAGGAGCAGGCCACTCTGGGCCTGCGAGCCACAGTGGACCATCTTGCATTGCCCCACATAAGGTCTCCTGAGGCACAGTGCTCCACTGTAAGTGACATCTCCCAGCCGGTGCCCTCAGCTTGGGTGCCATTCCATTACGTTATTGGGCTAGAAGCTTGCAGTATGGGTTGAAGTGAAATCCCAACCCCGCAGCTGAATTTCTTCTATTGCAACAGGGCCCTTTGGTTGGAAGCATGTGGGAGACCCAGGGTCAGCGCATGCTCCTAGACAGGGGTGCCGACCAAGTCAGTGCAAGCGGGAAAGGTAAACCTGCATTTAGAAAACATGTTGATCTTAGTTCAAAATGAATCTCTGTGCTTCCTAGCGTGGAAGAGGTCTTCTGCAAGAAAGTGCCACCGAGGGCTTGGTGCCAGGGCTACCTGCACGGGGCGCGGATCTTTCTTGCTGGGAGCAGCGGGCAGTTCTGCCTCTCTGCCGCGGCGCAGCCTTTGTGTCTGCCACCCGGGCTACTCCACTCACGACCGCATCGCATCAGCATTATGGTGGCCAGAGGCTCCTGCAGGTGGGTCCCGCACTGCACCTGTCCCACTGGTAGTGCTCAGCACAGACCCACAAGGTCCCCCTGCCGCAGCTGCTTCCAGGATCACTGCAGGATGTCACATCTAAGCTCTTTCTAGGAAAGCCACTCATCCACGTAAGTGGAAGGCTCTGGAGAAGGGTGCAAGCGCAGAAGCTCGCAGCATTTGGCGAGTGGGCCCAGCAGAGTGGTGGGAAGCCCCACGGGGCTTCCAAGGGTGCCGGCAGAGCCTGTATATTGACCAAACTGGGTCGTCTAAAGGATGGAAGATTAGGTTAATGTTAAAAAAACAACTTATATCACTTACTATAGTAACATTTTAAGAGAAAAGTACCAAATATTTGTTATACCCTGACAAAATTGACTCCAATTTGTTGCCCTTCTAACCTCGCCGCGTTCCTGTTCTGCATGCGCCTACCCCTCCCAACTCCCTCACCCCTGTGACCCAAGCCTTATCTTGACAGACATCTGTACCCCTTCCCTCTTGGCAAACTCTGTGTACTTGCGACCCCACACCCCACCCAATGCTGAACTAATGACCCTACAACTTTACAGGAATCAACCTAAACTAATGACCCTGCCACTTTACAGAAATCTCCGCACCCCTCCCCTGCCTTTGCGGTTTTTAGGCTTAAATAGTTACTCATTTCTACACTCAGGGCTCCTCTCTGTCTCTTGGACTCAGAGGGTGCCGCTGGGTACCAGCCAAAATAAAGTGCTTCAAATTTTTGGACTTGTCCTGTTGTCATTTGATTTTTGAGTTACAACAATATTCACCTCAACAAACGGGGAAAATGGAATTATTCAACATCCATCACAATAACAATTTTTGGCAAATTAGAAGTGAAACCAAACACCACAGTGATATGCAATATGAGGGTAAGGAACAGGCTTTTTCTTATTTGGGGCTGGCAGATTTTGGATGTTACAGCAAGATAAGGTTGGATTCTTCAGTCTTCTAGTAAAATGCAGAGGTGGGGAGGGAGCAAAAACTGCTAGATTAGAGAGGCGGACCTGTGCTGGGAAGGGAGCTGTGTACTCTGCCGACTTGGTGGGCAGCTTACTGCTGTGTGACAGTGAGAATGGCTTCAGTGCAGGAAATACAGTTACGAATAGCAGCAGTAGACACCACATGTTCAGTGACTGTGAAGACGCCCTGCCCTCCTCTCTTGTACCTTCTACGCAAACATCAGAGCACCCTTCATGCAGGGAATAACCAGTAAGGATCTAGACACCATCAAATCTACGTTTGGATGGCAGCCACCGAGGTAGCTGCCCTGGGATATCAAGTGCTTTTATTCATCTTAAGAACCACCCAGGGAGACTGGGGACATAGCTTGGTGGTCTAAGCACCTGCCTGGCCAGTACAAGGACCTGGGTTTGATCCCCAGTACGGCCATGCCATGCCAACCCCAGAACCTCAGGGTTTTCCTGCCGCACCCCCCCAAAAAAATTGGGTGTGGTGGCACACGCCTGTAATCCCAGCCCTGGAAAGGCTGAGACAGGAAGATCACTGTGAGTCTGAGCTGCATAGCAAGACCCTGTACCAAATAATTACTTAATTAATTAAAATAAATACTCAGCCTCACTGAAATATATTTTCATTCCGTATCTCTTCCATTTCAAGTGTATACTTCAATGAGGTTTCATATATTTATCAATGTATACAACAAGCTAATTTTACCTAACTGAATTTTGCCTTCTTGCAAGCTGATTTTAGAACATTTTCATCACCCTAGAAAACCCCTTCTGTCCATTCAGTCACTCTCCATTTCTTCTAGCACTCACAGCCCTGGACAGCCACTGATCTATTGTCCTTTTTCACCCCAGTACTGGGGAGGGAACATGGCCACTCTACTACTGAGCTATACCCCTTGCCCTTTTTATCGTTTCCTATGAGATGGTATGTATGGTTGATTGATTCAACTTGAGAAGTTAAGAACTTAACTAAATTGGCTCAGGAAATCTACACCCTAGGACATGGAGGCCCCAGCCTGAGTGACTCGTCACTTTTAAAAGGGAAATGAGGAGGAGCTCATTCTTCCTCGGAGGAGCTCCAGTCTTCACCCTTATCTTGGATGTCATCTCTTGGCTCTAGAGCAGACTCTGGGCTTCCGCCTTGGGTCCTTCGTCCTTCTGCTGTAGACTCCTCAGTCTTCCATCACAGATCCATCAGTCTCCTGATACGAACTTGCACGTAACACTGCAGTGAGCTTCAGACCTTGGACTGAACCTCCAGTCTCCAGTGTGCAGACACCCTCTGCACACTTCCCCATCTGACTCTGTAACTGACTGTTGTAAGCCAGTCTTGTAATTTTGTATACACTTGTACATCTTGCGTTATATCTGAACTTCTAGTAAAACCCTGACTGTTGCATGAGGTCTTACTAATTTCATTCATTTTTATCACCAAATAATCTAATATATGAGGAAGTCATATTTTGTCTATCCACTTACCTGTTAATAACCATTTAGGCTGTTTTTACAGTTTGGCTGTGAAAGATGCTGCCGTGAGTGTTTGTGTTGAAGTCTTTGCGTGGTCTTGGGTTTCCACTGTTACTGTGATCATGGGTAAACTGGATTCAAGCGCCTTGGAAAAGAGCTTCTGGTCCTCGGGAAGGCTGGGTGCAAGCCCACCTCTTCTTGTGAGTTGGCAGCGTCTGCGCCCCAGCTGGGGTTCAGAAAGCCAAAAGCACTCCTTGGTTATCTAACAAAAGTCTGCACTTTTATAATCAGGAACAAAACATTTCTGCACAACTTTAGGTTGAAAGTTCTAGGTAGTTAAGAGTAAAAAAAAAAAAAAGTTAAAAGTGGCAAATACTGGAAGGAAGAAACAAAACTCTTATTATTCAAATATAATTATTCAAAAACAATTTATGAAATACTTGAATTCATGACAGAATGCTGAAAAGTTACTGTCTTCTGAATCAAGGCCAAAAAATTCAAATCAGTTTCTTTTATACACACCATCAAAACCAAAAATGTAAAACTTAATTTAGAAAAAGATTACACTTATAATATCATATAAAATTAGATCCCATAGCGAGGAATAAATCCAACCCAAAATGTATAACATCTATCTAAAGAAAACTAACAATTTATTAAAGAAGATTTCTGAAAGGGGTAGAATTATGCTTTATTTAATACTGGTGGACTCAGTAGTATCGATTCTCCTTTAACTGATTTATAGATTCAATTAAAACACAGATTAAAGCTTAACAAGTATTTCCCCCTAGTGGTTCAACAAGCTGTTCTAAAATTTCTACAGAACAAAGGTCAAAAATAGGATATTCTTAAAACAAAGTGGGAGTCTTTTTCAAGATGTATAACTAAACTACATTCATAAGCCAGCATACACTTGTACAGAGATTGATGAAAACAGATCAATAAGTCGATCCAAATAAAGAACTCAGACTATATGTGCATGCAAGCTTGATACATGATAGAGATGACATTACAGATTAGTGGGTTAATGACCTTTCAATAAATGATACAAAAAGACCATGTAAGTGGGTAAATATTTGAGATATCCAATGTAAACATTTCTTGCTCCTTTGAAAATCAATTTGTCATCACCAGTTAACTGTATACTACATATGTCCAGAAATTATACTCCTGAGCACAGAAACTGGAGAAATTTGCACATTTTTATCACAGCTCATGCAGAGTAATGTTAATACTATAAGGACATGACAGAGAAGATAAAGAGATGGGGAGGGGATCCAACATATCTACTGAGAGAAAAATCTGTAAACTATTTATGGTCAATAAGTACATAATAGAGTAGAAAAAAAGAATGCATGCAGCAACATGAATCAATATGAGTAATATCCAATGACAATGTTGAGAAGAAAAGACCCATATATAGTGTGATTTTATTTATATCAAGCTTACAAACATGTAAAGGAAAATAATACATAATTTAGTAAGGCTTACATCTGTGGTTAAAATGTAAAAATAAAAAAGGAGGCAATAAATTAATTTGAAAATTCAGACTAAACAATGTTCTAATGAACTTGGATGGAAGATTTAGGTAAAGCATGAAATCAGGGAGAAGCACTTCCAACAAACTGGTAATATTCTATTTCTTAGGCTGGTTGATAAGTCTTCGACTTTGTTGTTGTTATTGCTATGGCTTGAAATTTTGCGTCTGTCCAAGAACCATATATTTTATTTTTTGGCAGAACCAGGGATTGAACTCAGGCCCCTGTGCTTGCCAGGGAAGCGCTTATTCCACTGATCCATCTCCCTGGCCCTCAAGAATCATATATTGAAGCATAATTTCCATTGTGGGTAAGGAAGGGGTAAGGTCTTTGGAAGTAATGAGGGCTCTACTCTCATAAATGGCATCAGTAATGGCTCTCTGGAGCCCCTTAAAAAGGCTCCAGAGAGATGCCCGGCCTTTCTGTCTCCTATGCCACATGAGGACATAACTTTCATGCTATCCAGCACATAAGAACACAGAAAGAAGGCAGAATCCTAAAGGGAGACGACATCTTTGGTCAAACTCTTGACCTTTGACCCATCTACTTTCATAACTGAGAAACTGATGTCTGTTGTTTATAAATTATCCAGCCTAAGGCACTTCTTATAGCATCAGGAACAGATGAAAATGGCTACTTTTATATTTTAGACCTATAAATATTCCTTTGCATTCATTAAACATTTAATTAAATTAAATGTTTTATTTATTTATTTATTTATTTATTTTCCATTTATTTTTATTTTATTAAAATACAAATGTCAATCAGATAGTTTCAAAACACCTTAACCATACAGAGTCAATGAATTAATACATTGCAAACTGTTTTCATAACGTTTTGGTATTGTACAAGGTGCATACATGATATTATATTTACAGGTTTTTTTATAGCTGAATTATATCAAAAATTCAATAATTATTTACCTAGTGGATGACCATAGCACTAAAAGCCGACATAATATCCTGTCCA
>PVKA01023009.1:19859-36353 GCA_004027165.1 Ctenomys sociabilis | reverse complement strand
AAAAAAAAAAAAAAAGAAAAAGAAAAAAAAAGAGCAGCAAGTGTGGGTTATCAGGGAAACACACATGCATGCCATCTTCAAAGACTGCCACCAGCACCTGGCTAGACCAATATGCATTGCTTAAGGTCAACTGAAAGGATATAGAGAAGTCCTGGCCAGTTCTGTACATAACAATACAAGGAAACAGGGTCAGACTCAGCCAAAATGCAGACAATCACTCTTCTTTCAAGGAGAGTTGCTCAAGTGGTCCTCCACAATATCCCAGCTGCTGCACAGGGAGGCACCTATACAACAATCCAGGTAGATTGTTGTGTATATATATGCCTGGGTTTTTTGTTTTTTGTTTTTGTTCTGGGGGTTTTTGAGACAGGGTCTCATTTTGTAGTGCATGCTGGCTTTGAATTCACTGTGTTGGCCTAGCTGGCCTTGAGCTCATGGCAGTTTTCCTGCCTTGGCCTCCCAAGTGCTGGGATTATAGGTATGTTCCACCATGTCCAGCTATATGCCTATTAAATCAGGTAATATTTCCTCTGCCCTTAGACATCTAGAACAACAGATACAACCTATGTCTTACTCAGCCCTGGCATGGTTTGACTTTTTTTTTGATTGTACCAGGGATTGAACTCAGAACTTGTGCTTGCCAGGCAAGTGTTTATTCTACTGAGCTATCTCCCCAGCCCCCATGGTAAAAACAGCTCTTAACAACACTGTAAATTATAATGATACTATAATAATTCTAGCCTTTGGTCCATGACTCTACAACTGCTTTCTCCAGTCTATTTCTTCAGAGTCCAGCAGTTTTCAGTAATAAGCTTCAGGCACTGCTACGAAGACCCATTTGGGGTTTGTCATCAGTTTAGGCCTCAACTCAAAGCTGAAACTCACCCTTCTTCTCCTAATCAGCAAACTCAGAAGGGGCCCCCTAATGACATTCCCATTCAACTCAAAGCAATTCCAGCAGGACCACTTTGCCCCTTGTCTAGGATTTGACTTTGCTGCTTTGTCAGGGTGGAAGGAGGTGACCAAGGGGTTAAGAGTTCTCTGCTTAAGCACTTACCTGGCAAATATAGGGTCCTGAGTTCAATCCCCAGTACCACAAAAAAAATTTCTCTGCTGACACAATCCTGCCCAGCATGTAGTGGACAGTCATGGGCCCTACCTAAATGCATGGCCAGAAAAGAATACAAAATAGCACTAGATCAAATGAATAAAATAACCCTTGTTACCTTCCTGTGAGATAACTCCTCATCTTTTCCCAGAAAAGTTAAAATGTTCTCATCTCGGTCTCCAGAGCTTTCTGTGAAGCCTTAGAAAGAAGCCTTGACCGTTTGCAAACTTAGTTTACAACTCTAACCACAGTGAAGGTGTTCTCAAAGGGTTAGCAGGGACCAAGTGTCCCAGAATAAAAATTTTGGAGATACCTAGATTTGCTGAGACTCTTATGATTCTAACCCTTATAAGAACCCCAAGGGGCCAGGGAGATGGCTCAGTGCTTCCCTGGCAAGCGCAAGGGCCTAAATTCAATCCCTGGTTCCACCAAAAAAAAAAAAAAAAAAAATTGAAGGAAAAATGGAAACAGTTTTTAGGGGCCGGGGAGACCTGAGTTCAATCCCTGGTTCCACCAAAAAAAAAAAAAAAAAAAAAAAGAACCCCAGTTTCTCACCCTGCCTGCATGATTCCTTTGGGAAACCTGCCCAGTGTTCTTGTTAACAGCATACTCTAATCTAAATAAACTCTTCTGTTTTCTATATTCCTTGGGTACTGGAAAGTTCTTTTAGCATGTTATAGCTGGCTCCAGCCTATGCCATGACCATCTTAGATGGCAGGAAGAGATTCACATGAGGCCATCAACAACTCACAGAAGGCTGCAAGGGCAGTGAGGGTCCTTCCCAACAGTGGACCCTGGCTAGCACCAGACCTGCCAGTGGAGCCTGGGCCTGGACACTGGCTGGGGGCTCAACCTCCTCCTGCACAGCCCTTCAGCCTTGGGAGGCTCCTGTCCTACAACTCAGCTTTGGCCAAGCAGAGCCAGAGAGCAGGGCTATGTGAGCACCATGCCTGTGCCAGGCTGTGACGGACGCAGGACACTGCGGGTGCTGTCACTGCCCTTGGATGGACCTGCGTGGCCTGGCTACAGCGAGAGTGTGAGCAGCCGGCAGCCTTAGTGCTCTTGGGACATGCGCCTGTCCACATTAAAAGTTCTGTTCTTGCCGGGCATGGTGGCGCATGCCTGTAATCCCAGCACTCGGGAGGCTGAGGCAGGAGGATTGTTGTGAGTTCGAGACCAGCCTGAGCTACAAAGTGAGCTTAAGGCCAGCCTGAACTGCATAGTGAGACCCTGTCTCAAAAAGAAAAAAAAAAAAAAAAAAAAGTTCTGTTCTTTCTTTTTCTTTTTAAGCAGTTTTAAATGCTTATATCTGGTAATCTAAACAACTAATCTAAAGACAGCATTATGAAATATAATTATTGCTGAATTCCTATTAGTTTGTTTAGTGAAATTCTATATTGTTTCTATTTTTTTTTTCTATTTATTCATTTATTTATTTTTGGCTGAACTGGGGATTGAACTAAGGCCCTTGTGCTTGCCAGAGAAGTACTTATTCCACTGAGGCATCTCCCCAGCCCCTCTTTTCTTTTTTTAAAAGGAAGTTCTTCACTTTCCCTGTGTGGTGGATTGTCAACAGGTGGTCAAGTTGTTATATGCAACTGACCTGGTGTGGGGTGTGGAAGGCCCACCTGAGGGCCAGCGCTGGCAGCATAAGAAGCAGAACTGGCTGTTTGGGAAGGCTTTCAAGCTGTTGGTTCTCTTGGGCTGTTCTGCTAGAGGACCTTGTGATGGTGGCTTTCCTGGTGAAACTTGGCTGTTCCTGGGAAGCAGGGGCCCAGGACCGCATTGCTGAGGATGGCTTTGGTTCATTTTGGAAACCTCTGGTCCTCACTTGAGCATCATTTCCCAGCTCCGGAGGGGAAGATGGTGCACTGCTGTCTCCTGGAGAAGCTTGTCACTTTAGTTTTCCTGATGGGAACTCAGCTTCCCTCATCACTGGAGGAGCTTGGGACTTCACTGTTGCTGAAGACGGCTGTGATACTTTTGGGGGAGCGCCGGTGCTTACCTGAGCATTGCTTCCTGGCTCTGGTGCAGATCCCTCAGCCTGCTGGCACAGATCCTTCATCCCACTGGTACAGTCTTTCTCACTCCCACCATTGACCTTTGGGCCTTCTCAATGCAGATCCATGAAACAGATTTGGGTGAGACATTGCTGTGGGCTCTAGCCCTCCAACTGGACTTATGGGAAGCATTATTGTGGGCTACAGCCCGTAACTGGATTCATGTAAGATATTAGAATTCAGGCCCTCAGCTGGAATCCTTGGTGTTCAGTGTGTGGACAGATTTCCTGCACTCTGTATGTGATTGTTTGGGTGATTTATTATAAAGTAATCTTACAAAATGTGTCCTGTATTGTGTTGTTCCCCTTTGACAAACCCCAAAGTATGACACGTTGGATGGTGGTGCTCTCACGCTGTAGGACCCATGCTTAGACTCTCTGCCTCTGTTCTCAGACCGTCTTCTCGCAGCTGTCTCCTGAGCTGGCCTGGCCTGAGCCTGATCCTGTGGCTTTGCTTTTTGCAGTCCAGGCCTCTGAATCGTGGCTGCACTCCGATAGATCTATGTTGCCTTTGGGGGGCAGGAGAGACCCACTGCTTGGGATTTAGCCTAGTGATGCTCAGACTTTAAGGTACAATCATCAGGGATCGCTGTAACGTGAATGCAGGCTCCCTCCCACATGCTGCACCCACAGAAATGTGTCGATTCACCCCCCTCATTAGGGGGAGTGTCCTGAAGGATCAGTCTGCTGGCGCAGATCATTCATCCCACTGGCATAGTCTTTATTGCTTCTACTGCCGATCTTTGGACCTTTCCAATACAGATCCATGAAACAGATTTGTGTGAGACATTGCTGTGGAGGTGGAGGGGGCCTGGGGTGTTGGGCAGATTTCCTTCCTTCCTTCCTTCCTTCCTTCCTTCCTTCCTTCCTTCCTTCCTTCCTTCCTTCCCTCCCTCCTTCCTTCCTCCTTTCCTTCTCTGACAGGCGAGGGGGCCCAGGCTTGAGACAAAGTGGTCTTTGTGCTGAGCTCTGAAGCAGGCCAGAGGTCACCAGGCCCAGGGTGCCCTGGCAAGGCCTTCATCTTCAGGCTAGTGGCCCCACCTTGCTCCACACCTAATCTGAAGTCTAGGAAGGTTGGTAAGGGACCCCCACTTTCTGTGGCGCTGAGTGCCGGGTGAGACTCTGGTCTTGCACTACAGTGTTGGCTGTAGTGTACCCTGTGTGTCTCACCGTGGCTGCACTCAGATCTGCATTCATAGATCCCCGATGATACTCCATGGCTTAGCCACGTGGAGTATCCGAGTCAAAACCCCAACTTCCACAGCTCTCAAGATAAAGGTTGCCCTCTCGACCAATAGGGAAACACAGGAGGCCGGGGGAGCCATGTGCAGGAGAACAGAGCCCAGGACCCCTCTCCTGCTGGGGTAGCTGCACTGGGCTCCACAACCCCCAGAACTGTCACCAAGGTCACCACCATGTGAGAAATGAGAAAGGAGACCAATGGTTGGCTGTGGGCAACAAAACACGCCCTGCGGCAGAGTGGCCTCTGTCTCCTGGGAGGAGGGTGGGGCTGTGCTAAGAGTGAAAGGCTCTTGGGTCCCTGGCATTAGCTGGGCCACAGCCCTGTGTGCTGGAGCAAGTAGAAGGCTCCCTTTGCTGAGCAGAAACTCCTGACTATTCTGGGAAAAGGATGGCAAAGCCAGTTCCCCAGTTGGAACCCAGGTAGCCAATTAACAGGAGCCACACTGAGGGGAACAGCAGTCAGGGCAGAGCTGAATCTTCTCCAAAATCTTCCTGGCTTTGGGCAGGGCTGACGGTGACAGGGGCAGGAGACAAATATGATTTCCCAAACCAGAGCACAGGCCTGTTTCAAGGCTTAATGTTGTAAAAGGTCTGGGGTGGGATGGGGAAGGGAGGAATAAATAATTCAGAAAGCAAATGGACAAAGCGAGCAGCTGTTGCCAATGCTGACCAAGGTCTATGCCTTGCGGGGCTCAGTGCTGTACCCCAGCCTCCTAGGGAGGCAGAGGCCGAAGCAGTGCGTAGCCAGCCTTACGCAGCCTGGCCTGCGTAGTTCTCGAGGCACTCGTGCTAGTTACCAACTCTGACACAACAAGTCCCCCAAAGCCAGGCAGCTTAGGAAACAGGTATTTTTCATGTAGTCTGAGGGTCAGGGATGTAGGAGCTAAACAGCTGGGGTTTTCTGGGCTGGAGTCTTTCATGAGGTTTTAGTGAAGCTGTCTTTCCGGGCTTCTGTTGTCTGAAGACTTGGTGAGGACTACAGACTTGGGTTCTAAAACAGAAAGGGAATTACACAATAAGCCAAGGATATATTGGCTCTATAATGGCATGGGATTGTTTGGTTTTACTTTTTGTATTACTGGGGATTGAACCCAGGGCTGCCCACATGCTAGGTAAGTACCTTCCTGAGCTACATTGCCAACCCTTACTGCTTTTTATTTGAGACAGGGTCCTGTTAGGTTACTCAGGCTGGTCTTGAACACACAAGCCTCCTCACAAGTAGCTGGAATTACAGGTATGTGCTACTGGACCCAGGGGGTTGGTTGGTTATTTGTTTACTTTTATGTGTTTAGTGCAGGATCTAGAGGATTGCACTATGCAGCTCAGACTCATAGAGAGAGTTTTCAGCCTCTCAAGCACTGGGATTACAGGCAGGCACCAGCACTCCCAGTTTCAGTTGCCACCTCAGCGTGTCCCAGGGACAGGGCCAGCACCGCACACCAGGGATAGAAGCCTGGTCCCTGTGCTTTGCTTTAAGCAGGTACTTCAGTCCACTGAGCTATCTGGCCAGCACCAGACGGTTGTTTATTTCTTCATTGCAGCTTGGAACCATTTACTTAAAGCCTGTCAGCAACAAACCCACATTTTGATACACCTACTTATTTTATTTATTTATTTATTTTTATTTTTTTGTCTTTTTGAGACAGGGTCTCACTACGCAGTTCAGGCTGGCCTTAAAGCTCACTTTGTAGCTCAGGCTGGTCTCAAACTCACAACAATCCTCCTCTGCCTCACCCTCCGAGTGCTGGGATTACAGGCACGCGCCACCACGCCCAACACACCTACTTATTTTAAATATAGTAATAAAAATGTCATTCAGAGCCTGCCTGCTTCACATATTCCACACACTAGCATCCCAGACATGCCACCTACGGGCACAATAAACTCTAGTATGACAACATGCCCCAAGCCATTGCTGCCCTTCCCCTCTGAAGCACAGACCCTATGCAGCCTCTTGAGCATGCTTGCAGGATTCCCCTCCCCCAAGCACGCCTTTGCCTTTTCCTAGCGATGGCCTCAGCCATTGCCCCTCAAATGTGTCTCCCTCTGAGTCTTCCCCAGCGGGCAATCTTGTCCCACACGCCTGAATAAACTTCCTTGTGCTGCCGCCACCTCGTGGTCATATCACGGAGCTTACTCCACATGGCTGGTGGCCAAGCCTCCACCCCTCAAAAGGGCCTCTGCACAGGACTGTTAGGATTCAAAGGCAGAATCTCTGGCTCCCCAGACCGAGGAGTCCGAGGGCTTGTGACTAACACGGAACCCACAGCGCTGAGGGTTTGGTTGCTCATGCTTTGCTGGGGATGGAACCCAGGGCCTCCCCCGTGCAGGCAAGCAAGCGCTCTACCACTGACCTCCGTCCTGGTCTCACCTTCCATACCCCTAGGCTGAGGAGTAGATGGCCTCACCCATGCTAGGCAGCTCAGCCCTGTCTTAAAAGTTTATATTGAAACAAGGGCTTGTTAAATTGCCCAGGCTGGCCTTGAACTTGCAGTCCTCCTCCCTTGGCCTCTCTAGTAGCTGAGAGTTGTATATTTTTTTTTTTTAGCAGAACCAAGGATTGAACTCAGGTCCTTGCGCTTGCTAGGGAAGCACTTACTCTACTGAGCCATCTCCCTTGTCCCAGAGACACTTTTTGAGGAGAATGAGGTTTTCTGGCTCCTTTGGCCTCAACCAGCAGAAGGACTCACATGCTTACTGACTGTAAGTATTTAATGGATAGCACCTAAAAGTGAGAGCCAACCTAGTGACCCAGTACGCTTTGTGTTAATAGCCTTCCAGTCCTCAGGGAGCTGACATCACAAAAAAAAAAAAAAAAAAGGTGGGAGGGAAGCCACTGTCTTGAAATGCCTGGGCTTCCACCCATTAGGGGCAATTAAGGATTATTATGTCCACCCACCTGGCAGGAAAATAGCACCAACTGTGAAGTCTGTACTCAGGGGAACCCAGGGTCCTCAAGATAGGAGATTTTTTTTTTTTTTTTTTTTTTTTTTTTTTTTTTTTTTTTTTTTTTTTTTTTTTTTTTTGAGACAGGGTCTCACTATGCAGTTTAGGCTGGCCTTAAGCTCACTTTGTAGCTCAGGCTGGTCTCGAACTCACAACAACCCTCCTGCCTCAGCCTCCCAGTGCTGGGATTACAGGCATGCGCCACCACGCCAGGCTTCAAGACAGGAGATTAAGGACAACTTTGTGAGGCGCCCCTCTGCTCTGCTCGTGAGGGCCTATGCCTCCTCTCCCTACCTGGCTTCTCTAAGGCACTGTTTGGGTTTCACCCCCACTGTTTTGATTCCTCAGATTTCCTTTTACTCCTGGGAAGTCCAGAAGTCTCAGTGGCTTTTCTACTCAGAGACTCAAATGGGTTTCTGAGTTGAGGGGGAACAGAAGGAGTCAGCGTCAAGGTTGCAGACGTTGGCTATCTAGCTGAACTACAGAGGGGAGACAGAGCCAGAGGCAGGGAAGGTGGAGAAATGAGTGACACTGGCAGCTGGCCGGGGCATCAGAGGTGCTCACAGGCCTCCTCCAGCAGGGGCTGCACTCCAGTAAAACAGAAAACCCCTCACCTTAATCTAGCCAGACTTTCATGGTGCATGAAGTGTGGCTACAAATTTCTTGCTGATGCCAGGTGTGGTGGCACATGCATGTAATACCAGCCCCCAGGAGGCTGAGGCAGGAGGATACCTGTAGGTTGAGGCCAGCCTGGGCTACATCATGAGTTTAAGGATAGCCTGAACTATATAGTGGGACCATGTTTTAAAAAACAAAACAAGGGCTGGGGATGTGTCTCAGGGATAGAGTTCTTGCCTTACATGCACAAGGTCCTAAGTTTGATTCTCAGTACCACAAAATAAATAAATAAGTGAACAAACAATTTTTTTGCTGCTCTTCCCATCAAAAGTGGGGTCTGTTTTCTCAACCTTTCAATCTGTGCATTTTTTATTTTATTTTATTTTATTTTATTTTTGTCTTTTTGAGACAGGGTCTCACTATGCAGTTCAGGCTGGCCTTAAGCTCACTTTGTACCTCAGGCTGGTCTCGAACTCATAACAATCCTCCTGCCTCAGCCTCCCGAGTGCTGGGATTACAGGCCTATGCCACCGCGCCCTGCTTCAACCTTTCAATCTGACCACCTCAGGGACTTCCTGTGACCAGTGGAAGAGGCGCTGCACCAGCTCCAGGTGGTGAGGGTTAGAGATGTGCTATCCCAAGACTTTATGCTTTGGCATATTGACTGTTTTTCTTTCTTTCATTAGAGGGGCCTCAGCTACGAACCCCAACTGGGTAGGGTAAAGGTATCTTCCCTCCCTTATACAGAGCTCACCCTTTAGACACATCCCACACTTGCAACACCTCAGACACGATCTATTGGCAGGTCAGTGACTTCTGTACGGACAGGGAGTAAGTCTAGCTTTCCCAAGCCCCCAAGTGTCACTGTTTTCCTACAAGTCTTAGGACTTGGTAATTTGAATCCATTCCCAGTCTGTATGGTCGCATAGATCCCTCCACTGTCTCTACCCCTTGACACAATCTAGGAAGATGGGAAGCATTTTCAATGTTTATAATCAAGGAGTGGGAAAGGCATCCTGCCTCACCTAATGAACCCCAAGTCCTTCAAGATAGCGAGGACCAGGCTTAGGACAGGATCCAGGAATGCTTGACTCCATGAGAGCGCTCTGGCCTCTCACCCTCGCTCCTCTGTAGAGGGCAGGCCATTTGGTGCTTTTTCCTGGAACTGTTATTTTGTGCTTCACATCTGACCTGTGCAGAAATATGACGGAACCTGATCTAACCGCTGAATTGGACTAAAGCCCTGATGATTATTTAAGCTGAAATGCCTTCATAGCTCTGAATATTTCATGACAGTAGAGTGGAACAGCCAGCATAATTTATTAATGGCTGATCAACCATTGCAGTGCAGGTATTAATACATTTTGCCACACAGGGTGGGCCAAAGGGATACTGGCTTCTAGGGGACAGGTCAGTATGGCAAAATGTTGTTATCTCACTCAGGCTTGTGTGTGTGTGTGTGTGTGTGTGTGTGTGTGTGTGTGTGTGTGTGTTGATAACAATCGCACCCAGGGCATGCTATGTGCTCAGCAAGTGCCCTTCATCCTGGCTTTGGATTCATCATGAGCTTTCTGTTAACCACTAGGCAGGAGAAGGCAGGCCAGGGCAATGTCCAAGGCACAACTGGGCTGGGCAGCTTCCTCTAGAGACATTAAAGCAGCCCTCCTGTGCTGGCCCTCTACCATGCCTGAAATACCTGGGATAACTAATTTATAAAGAGAAAAGCTGTATGTGGGCTCACAGGTTCAGCGTCTCTGATCCATGATCAACTGGCCCCCGTGCTATCAGTCATTTTTCCTGTCTCTGGAAACAATACCTGACACCCACAACGTAAAGAAGGAGAGACTGAATTTTGCTTGTGCGCACACGCGCGTGTGTGTGTTTTGGCAAAACTGGGGATGGAACTCAGACCCTTGTACTTGCCAGGGAAGCGCTTATTCCACTGAGCCATCTCCCCAGTCCTCTTTGCTCATGGTTTACGGTGTGTAAGTCACTTTATGCCACACACATCATGGCAGAATGGGATGGTGAGGCAAAGCTGCTTGGCTTATGGTGACCAGGAAACAGAGCAAGTGAATAATGCCAGAGAGGAAGGGGCAGAGGTAGACCTCACAGCCTGCACAGCCCGCCCAGACGGGCCCAGGAGGGCTGGCCACCAGTCCCGGGGTGGACCCTAAGGCCTGGAACTGATTTCCTCCAATGCCCTCCGCATTGGCCCTGTGATGCACCACTCACATTGTGCCCCAGGAAACAAAGAGGAAGAGGCTAGAACCCCACAGTCCCTTCAGGGTTTTGTTCTCAGTGACTCAGGAACCTCCTCCCTGATCCACCTTCCAAATGTTCCAGCACCTTCCAACAGTACTGGGGACTAAGGCTTTAACACACAGGCCTTTGGGGGACACTTACCCGAACCATGGCCCCACCCTTATCCATGGCTTTTCTTCTGCAGTTTCACATTCAGTTGCGGTTGTTTTGCTTCTTTGGCTTTGGCACTGCTACACTACGTAATCCAGGTGGGCCTTGAACTCACTCTGAAACCAGCTGACCTTGCATGCTGATCTTTGTCTCAGCCTCTGAGTGCTGGGATTACAGTCATATCCCATCACCCCTAGCTTGTTAACTACAATCTGAATTTTCACTGTAATCACACCATCATCAGAAGAGTGATGGGGCTGGGACACGGCTCAGTGGCAAGCACAAGGGCTTGAGTTCAATCCCCGGTTCTGCCAAAAAATAAAAAAAAAAATAAAAAGCCGGGCGTGGTGGTGCAGGCCTGTAATCCCAGCACTCGGGAGGCTGAGGCAGGAGGATTGTTGTGAGTTCAAGACCAGCCTGAGCTACAAAGTGAGCTTAGGGCCAGCCTGAAGTGCATAGTGAGACCCTGTCTCAAAAAGACAAATAAATAAATAAATAAATGAATAAAAATAAGAAGGGTGACTGGCTGGGGAGACCACTCAGTGGAACAGTGCCTGCCTGGCAAGCACAAGGTCCTGAGCTTGATTCCTGGTACCAAAAAAAGAAAGAAAAATAATAATCAGAAGAAGGATGGGGATAGTACATTATATTTTATGAGTACAGTGGGAGAAAGAC
Organism: Ctenomys sociabilis; assembly: GCA_004027165.1. NCBI lineage: Eukaryota > Metazoa > Chordata > Mammalia > Rodentia > Ctenomyidae > Ctenomys > Ctenomys sociabilis. The sequence continues at coordinate 25,290 of PVKA01023009.1, read as the reverse complement.
CACATTCACATAAGTTTTACTAGAACATACTGTTATAATTTTTCTATTTTATTATTAGCCACTATGAATCACTTACTGTGCTTACCTTATAAATTAAACTTCGTAGGTACAGTGAAAAAAGTAGCGTATTATACTTAGAGATACAGGGCTCATTTCCAGCCACAGTTCCAGGTGCTCACTAGGAGTCTCAGACATATCCCCCACAGATAAGGGGGGCCGCTGTCACTTCCAATATCTACTTGGGAGCCAATATGATGCAGTGCAATAGCAGATGGAAAGAAGTAAATAGGCTTGGTTGTATTAGGAGGGAATTAGGGTGACAGGCAGAGAGCAGCTCTGTCTGTCTCGCAGGGATGCTATTTCCATCTGGCAGATTCTTACCCTGCTCCCTCAGGCTCCTGTCAAATCTATTCAGTAAGCAGGATTCTGGGCAAGGAGCAGAAACCACCCTCAGAACTGAAGCGCTCTGAGAAGAAAGGACTTGGTCCTGGAAATTGAAAATTGCTGAAGGAACCGAAGGAATAGAATCGCTCCCAGGTACCACTGAACTGCCCTGTGTTAGAAACTGCTAGGGCAGGTGTCAGCTCACACTTGACCTTTGTGTCATTTGATGTCTTCTAAGTATCAGTTCACTATTATGAGCATTAAGAAATCATTAAAAATAAAATCTGAAAATGAAATGATACAGAACCTATCCTGTATTAACTTTTCATGAAATTCTGGTATTTGAAGCCTGTTTTGTATTAACTCGAGCTACTGTAGCCTTCTATGAATACATGTACCTGTTCTACTCCAACTTTATCAGAATTGAAGAATTGGGGTACTTCATTACATTGTTTTCTATTTTTAAAAATTGAGACATTTTTAATTTAAGAAACTCTGTTCGTCTTCCTTGTCTCCTCCTCCTCTTGCTCTACTTGAGACAGAGTCTCACTGTGTAGTGCAGGCTGGCCTTGAACTTATGGCTATCCTCCTGCCTTAGTATCTAGAGTGTTGGCATTTCAGGTGTATCACCATGCCCATTTTAGATAATTTAGATATTCTTTTTTTTTTTTTTTTTTTTTTTTTTTTTTTTTTTTTTTTTTTTTTTTTTTTTTTTTTTTTTTTTTTTTTTTTTTTTTTTTTGTGGAACCAGGGAATGAACTCAGGCCCTTGAGCTTGCAAGGAAGCTCTTATTCCACTGAGCCATCTCCCTGGCCCCCTATAATTTAGATATTCTTAAAGATTGACATTCGAGTACCAACTTGAGTGGCAGTCTTCACATTCTGTTTGTGAGTTGTCTCTTCTTTTTCATTGTTCATCTATTGAGTATGTTAATCATGACTTTAAATGAAGTCTTTGTGTAATATAGGTTCTTTTACTTTTAGCAACTTGGCAAGCACCTGTCTAGGTCCTGGGTTGAGGGTTCAATCACCAGTGCTGATAAGGGGGCAGGACAGATATTTGTGTTTTTTGGGGCTTTGTTTTTGTTTTTGTTTTGGTGGCATTAGGGATTGAACGCAGGACCTTACATTTGCCTGGCAAGTACTTATTCCACTGAGCTATCTCCTCAGCCCCTAGGTTCTTTTACTTTTAGATCTCTTAATTATGCAAGTATTATTTCATGTATTTTCCCCTACTGATCCTTACTTTTTATGTCTTCTACTAATACAGGACTCAAGACTTAGGTATCTTCCTGTCTGTCTGTCTGTCTGTCTGTCTGTCTGAGTTCCTCTTCTCTCATTGCCAGGACAAATACCCAGCACTCAAAATGAAGAAAGGAAAGGTTTATTTAGCTCATGGTTACTGCAGGTTTTAGTCCACACTCCGCTGGCTCCAAGGCAGAACAGCACATCGCAGAGGACAGCAGTTATGGCAGCAGAAGGCAGCCAAACAGCAAGAGCAAAAGGGAGCAGTAGCAGCAACAATGGCCACAGAGAGCAAGTCTGTCTTCCTTAAGCTGCTTTCAGGCTGTCCACCCCAGGATGGGAGTAGTACACCCATAGTCCCAGCAGTACTCACACCCATAATCCCAGTGGATCATGAGTTAATCACAAACTCTAGAAGTCTGCCCCATGATTGCATGAGGCTCTGGGGGGGCAACTAGACACAAACCATAACACTATCTATCTATCTATCTATCTATCTATCTATCTATCTATCTATCAATCTATCTATCTATCTATTATGTCTCTATCTCCTATGTAAATAACACACTAATGTCTATTGGTCCAGGGCTATAGCTCAGCAGTATGGTGCCTGCCTGGCAAGCATGAGGTCCAAGAATTTGATTTCCAGTTCCAAAAAGTTAATAAATAATCATGTCTATCACTTACAGAGCCCCCCTTCTGCCTTATACACCAGGATGTTGGAATACAATATCCCCTTTAAGCTTCCAAATAATCCATTTTACCAAAGTTAAGTAAGGTTTTTATTGCATGGTCAGCACGGACGCAGGTCTTCCTAGCCTCATTCGCTCATGCTCTATTCTCTCTCTAACATTTCTTTGGTCCGTGTCATCTTCCTGTAACATTACCACACTTACTGAGCAAGTCATGTGATTTCTCTCCAATAGTCTGTTTCTGTGGCAATTTACATTGATTTTGAAAACAATTTTATTCTCCGCATTAATATTTTAAAAAGACAGTGAATATAAATGTTAGAAAAAATTCAAAAAATATAACATTCAAATTCTGTGAGGAATGCTACTGGCATTGTGCTCAGAAGTGCATTAAATCTGAGCAACAATTATGGAAGGATGGCTATTTGCATGATATTGGTTCTGCCTATCCAAGAACAAGGGATATTGGTCCATTTTCTAATATCCTCTTTGATCTTTGTTACCTTTTTTTTTTTGGCACTGGGGATTGAACTCAGAACCTCACACTTGCCAGGCAGGCACTTATGCCACTGAGCCATCTCTCTGGTTGATCTTTTTTAGAATGCTGTGGTTTTTGATGTGAAGATCTTTCACTTCCTTCATTAGGTTGATTCCTAAGTACTTCACTTTCCTTGATAATATTAGGAAAGGTCTTGTTGTTTCCCTATACATCTTTTTTTTTTTTTTTTTTTGTTTTTGTTGTTTCCCTAATTTCTGTCTCAGGAGTTTGTTATTCATTACAGGGATGCTATGGATGTTTTTTGGCTATTTCTTTGAGTCAGGGTCTGTCTCTGTAACTCAGGCTGGCCTTGAACTCACTTTGTAGCCCAGGCTGTCCTCAACCTGCAGCAGTCGTTCTGCCTCAGCCTTCTGAATGTTGGGATTACAGACATGTGCCACTATACTGAGCATGTAATGATTTGCAAATGTTGGCTTTTTACCCTGCTATGCTAACAAATTTGGTCATTAATTATAGGAGTCATTTGGTGGAATTTTTGGGATAGAAATATAGAAGACCATGTGATTAGCAAATGATAACATCTTTTTATCCTTATTCTTTTTTTTTTTTGTCTCTTATCTAATTTAATGTTTCCAGAATTATATTGAACAGGAGTGGTGGCAGTGGCATCCTGTCTTATTCCTGACTTTAGGATGAAAGCTTTCAGTTTTTGTCCATTTAATATGATTTTGGGTTTTTTTCCATAATTTTATTGAAAAACAAATAGCAATGAGACTGTTTCAAATCAAATTAGTAGGACAGATTCAATAATTAGTACATTGCATATTATTTTCTTAGTGGTTATTTGTTGTACAAGATGCAGGCATGATATTCTACTTACAAACACTCTTAGAGCAAGATCCCTCTATTCATTGAATTAAGAGAATGTAGCTGTATCTATATTAACTATTTTGAATATACAGATACAAAATGCTCATTCATTTGTATCCCCTCTTTTGTTTAGTTTTGTCATTTAAATATTATAAGTGTGTGAATTCAGCAAAATATTCCCAAATAGTCCAGTAGTCCATAATAGTATTGGGTTTTCCATATGTCTGGCAATGTCAGAAGTTGTTGACTTGAGTCTTTTATAGCTCAGTATAATAATATGGCCTTACTTCTTATACTTCATTTTTATACTTTTCTGCTGGATGGTTAAGACCAAGATAAAGCAAGACCTATGTAACAAGAATTGTAGCTTTCATATCTGATTAAGCTCAGGCAATTCCCCTCAGGATTTATCCTGAGACCCTGTACCACAGTTTGTAGATCCTTTGTTTGTGTCAGCCATGTGGATGAGTCACAACCATTGCTTGACCATTATGCTCTCTATGAAAGCCTGAGAGAATGTTTTCTCTCCATGTGACTCTCCTTAGGCACACTCTATATCCTCGATCACTTTCCTGTTTGGCCCCATAATCTCCTTCATCAGAAAATTTGGGACACAACCATTTAGTATGATTTTGGCTTTTGGTTGTCATAGATGGCTTTGATCAGATTGAGATAAAGACCATCAATTCCAATTTTCTTTAGGGTTTTTGTCTGAATGGATGTTGGACTATGTCAAATGCTTTTTTTGTGTCTACTGAGATGATTATGTGGCTTTTGTCCTTGACTCTGTCAATGTGGTACATTGTTTCTATTGATCTGTGTGTCCCAAAACAGTCCCATTCATAGGGAACAATAAGAGACCTAGAAGCAAAAGCAACTCTAGGCAGCAAGGACAAGGCAAGGGGCATTACAATCCCAGATTTGAAGTTGTGATACAGAGCTGCTGTGATAAAACAGCATGGCATTGATATTTGTACTTCAATAAAATAAAAATTAAAAAAAAAAAAAGCATGGTACTAGAAATGCACATGCACATGCACATGCACACACACACACACAAACACACACCCCCCTGAGAATCAGTGGACAGAATTGAAGAGGGAGAAGCATCTCCAAGCATGCTCAGCTACATTACCTTTGACAAAGAAGCCAAACACCTTCACTAGAGGAAAGACGGCTGCTTTAATAAATGGTGCTGAGAAAACTAGTTTTCTACATGCCAAAGACTAAGCCTAGGCCCGTATCTCTCACTGTCCCCTAAAGAAAACTGAAATGGCTCTAAGACTAATATTAAAACAGAAATGCTATCTGGTGGCAGACAAGATAGGAAAAACTCTTGAAGACAAGCTGTAGACAAAGATTTTATGACTAAAACCTTGATTTTTTTTTTTTTTCCAGAACCGGGATTGCACTCAGGCCCTTTCACTTGCCAGGGAAGTGCTTATTCCACTGAGCCATCTCCCTGGCCCCTAAAACCTCAATTGCACAGAAAATATTACAGAGAGTCAACAACCGGGATTACATCAAGCTCAAAAGCACAGCAAGCCAGGCATGGTGGCATATGCCTGTAATCCCAGCACTCGGGAGGCTGAGGCAGGAGGATTGCTGTGAGTTCGAGACCAGCCTGAGCTACAAAGTGAGCTTAAGGCCAGCCTGAACTGCATAGTGAGACCCTGTCTCAAAAAGACAAAAAAAAAAAAAAAAAAAAAAAAAAAAAAAAAAAAAAAAAAAAAAAAAAAAAA
>PVKA01023009.1:0-19759 GCA_004027165.1 Ctenomys sociabilis | reverse complement strand
ATAGCGAACTCAAGAAAATCAGACTCCCCAAATTTAAAGACCCAGTCCAAAAATGTTCATCTGAAATAAATAGATGCTAATCAGATGAAGAAGTAGAAAGAACAAATAAATACATGAAAAAATGTTCAACGTCACTGGGCATTTAAAGAAATGCAAATTAGTTGGGTGTGGCGGTACACGTCTCTAATCTCAGCACTTGAAGCTGAGGCAGGTACATCACTGCCTCAAGTTTGAGGCCACCCTGGGCTTCCTAGCAAGAACTTGTCTCAGAAAACCGAAATAAACAAACAAGAAAAAAAAAAACCCAAGTTATATTATGTACAGTACACATTTTCTATGATGAGTGTGATCATTATGTATATATAAATTGTACCAATAACATCTGATTGAAAAACTACACATACTGGCAAAGCATTGTAGCACAGTGATATGTGCATACTCACATATACAGCAACTCAATTTGCAATAGCTAAATCTTGGAAACAGCCCGTAAGGCTATCAGTGGGTGAATGGATAAATAAAATGTGGTACTTATACACCGTGACGGACTGTGCGAAGCCGCGGAAGCTGGAGATCGACTGCAGGTTCAGGCTGGAGCACGGCGAGGTGAGCCACAGGAGCAAGCTGCTCCAGTCCAGAGAACACCAAGCCCCGAGGCATTCATAGAACAGGTTGCTAGGCAGAGGAGTGTCACGGGACATCAACCTGCCCAATGTATAAATAAACGTGCTGCACTGGTTGAGCAGTTCCTTTCTTCTTATCTGAAGGCACGGTTCCTCCTGACCTCAGCTTTCTGTGTATAGATTCCTATTTCTGCATACCTCCACTATCCCCACTCCCAACTTTGAGAGCTGTGCTGGACTCAGCAAGTACTACTCTGCCATAAGGAAGGATAAACTTAGGGCTGGCCAGATAGCTCAGCTGACTAAAGTGCCTGCTAACTCAGAGTGTATTGGCTGGGTTCAATCCCTGGGGAGTGCCATGTCAGCCTCGCCCCCAGGTGCGCTGAGCCTTCCATTGGGAGGCTGGGGGTGACGGCACACGCCTATAATCCCAGCGCTTGGGAGGCTGAAAACAGGAGGATCACTACGAGTCTAATCTGTGTAGTGAGACCGTGTAGACCTATCCTAAATATATTAAGAAAAGAAAAGAAATTAAAGAAGGATAAACTTCAGACATTTTAGGTAAATAGATGAATCTCAAGACTACACTTTTAAATGAAATAAGCCAGACACACGTTTAAATATTGCGTTATTTCTCTTGTATGAGAAACCCAAAGGATAACTGAGGAGCAAAATGGAGGACAGATACTGGGAAGAAAGGGGAACTTATTCAAATGGGAAGGGGAACAAGGGAGGGGCAAAGGGAAGGAAGGAAGGGAAAGGTATTTAAAAAAAAAAACAGAGAACAGAGGGGAAAATTGAAAAAAAGCTTTTCTGGGGCTGGGGAAATGGCTCAGTGAAACAAGCACTTCCCTGGCAAGTGCAAGGGTCTGAGTTCAATCCCTGGTTCCACCAAAAAAAAAAAAAAAAACAAAAGACAAAGAAAAAAAATTAAAATAATTCATTATGATTGAATTAACCAGCATAGGCTACATTGCAAAAGAATGCATACAAAGCACACATTTGTCCTGGGGATCAAACCTAGGACTCACACAAGCTAAGCAAGCCCTCCTCTACTGAGCTCCTTCCCCAGCCTGACAAAAATTATGACTTCACTCTGTTTCTTGAATCCATAGGTCTATATGTTTCACTGAATTTAGGACATTTTCAACAATTGTTTCTTTGAATAGATTTTCACACATGTCCTCTCTTGCTTCTTCCAGGAGTCTACTGTTGGATCTTTTATTATAAGGCCCTAAAGCCATGTTCATTTTTTTCTGTGTTGTTTAGATGAGCAATTTCTATTGTTCTACATTCAAGAACAATATTGAAGTAGAACAATATTGTTCTACTGGGCTGGCAAGATAGCTCAGCGGTCTAAAGCGCCTGCTTTGGCAAGTTTAGGCAAACTCTCAGGGACCGCAGTTTGATCCCCAGCACCACATGCCGTGCCAGCCCCTCCCCCAGGGCGGGCTGAGCTGACCCCTCCCCCCGCAAAAAAAATATTGTTCTACCATCTGAGCAGCTCTCCTTGAAGAGAGCCTGACCCTGTTTCCTTGTACTGATACGTACAGGACTTCTCTTTATCTTTTCAGTTGGCCTTAAGCAATGTATATTGGGCTAGCCGAGGTGCTGATGGTAGTTTTTGAAGGTGGCATGTGTGTTTCCCTGATAACCCACACCTGCTGCTTTTCAGTGTGAGCCAGGATGAAGAGCCAGTGCTCCACACTGTTGGCTGGGATCAAGCCTTGAGATAGAGGCTATGACCTCCTGGGGCTTGAAAGATTACACATCAGAGCTGAAACACCAGAGCCTGGAAACATTAGGTGCTATCTCAATAGCATAATACAGGTTGGGAAGATGGCTCAGTGGAATAAGTGTTTCCCTGGCAAGCACAAGGGCCTGAGTTCGATCCCCAGCTCTGTTCCCCACCAAAAACACAAACAAAAAATAAATAGCATAATACAGATTACTCTTTCTGCCTATGACACAGGTAAATGCAGACCCCACCCACCTAGCCCAGCTCATAGTAATCACCTACTGCCCATAATTCTCTTCTTCAAGCTATGCCTCCTTCTCCACTGAATAAAACACCCTGGGAGGGGGGTCTGTTGTGGGTCAGTTTCTTTGTTCCGGAAAGCCATCTTTGTGGCTGGACTTTATATATATATATATATATATATATATATATATATATATATATATGTATAATATATTACATATATTATATATATTTATAATTATTGGCTTCCCAATAATTATAAATATATTTCAGTGTCTTTATTTTTGCCATGGGTTGCACTGGGAGTGGTAGATTGGAATTAACTTGATGGGATTCCAATAATGTATCTTTGGGATTACAAATACTGACTTCTTGCCGGGCGTGGTGGCACATGCCTGTAATCCCAGCACTCGGGAGGCTGAGGCAGGGGGATTGTTGTGAGTTCGAGACCAGCCTGAGCTACAAAGTGAGCTTAAAGCCAGCCTGAACTGCATAGTGAGACCCTGTCTCAAAAAGACAAAAAAAAAAAACTGACTTCTTGGGGGCTGGGGAGATGGCTCAGTAGAGTAAGTGCTTGCCTGGCAAGCACAAGAGCCTGAGTTAAATCCCCAGTTCCACCAAAAAAATAAAAACAAAACAAATATTGACTTCTTGGACTGAGAGGAGAACCTGGAGGGGACTCTTACATGTTCCCTTTTCTGTTTTTGTCTTTTTTTTTTGTCTTTTTGAGACAGGGTCTCACTATGCAGTTCAGGCTGGCCTTAAGCTCACTTTGTAGCTCAGGCTGGTCTCGAACTCACAACAATCCTCCTGTCTCAGCCTCCCGAGTGCTGGGATTACAGGCCTGCGCCACCACGCCCGGCTTTCCTTTTCTGTTTTTGAGCCCATTTACTGAGCTTTTATTTTGGTAATTGTATCTTTAGGTTCTAAATCCCCATTTTTCTTTTCTTTCTTTGCTATTTCTGTTTTTTCTTTTTTAATTCTTTGGAACAAGGTCTCCCTATAGTTCAGTCAGGTCTTGAACTCACTCTGTAGCCCACATTGACCTGGAACTCATGGTCCTCCCACCTCAGCTTTCTGACTGCTGAAATTAAGGAACGCGCCACCACACCCAACTTGGTCTTCTATTTCCTTGCCAAGAATTCTATGTTTTCATTGGCTTCAAGTATGTTTATAATTACTCACTGAAACAGTATTATGATTACTCACTATAACACTATTATAATGGCTGCATTAAACTCCTTTGTCAAGGGGATGTGGTTCAGTGGTAGAACATGTGCTGAGCATCCACAAGCCCTAGGACCAGGGCTCAATCCCTCTGCACCATTAATAAACAAACAGAAAAAGCTTTGTCAGATAGCTCTGGCAGCTATGTTTCTAGGTGTGGATTTTGTTGCTCCTCTTACCTTAGTCATGTTGAAATTTTCCTGGTTTCTGATATGAGTGCTGGGGAGGCCAAGATTCTTTAACGTTTAAAGTTCATTCATGCTAGTAAAGTATGCCAAGCTCCCACAGTGAGTCCATTTTGGTGGAATCGGTTCTCACCACACAGATGCTTCCTGTGCTCCACGAGGTCGTTTAGAGAGGGGTCTCACTTTTCCCTTGGACAGGCCAGCTTTGCTGGTGGACTGCACGATTTTTGATTGAAACATGGAGTTTGTGTGTAATATTAGAAGACTGGGTTGCCAAAAGCTTTCAGCAGACCTTGTCTGCTGTGGTAGTGGTGGCGGTCACAGGTGCCACTTCATTATCACCAGGAGAAGTCCAGACTTGCTCCTCGGTCTCTGCTTACATCAGAGTGGGGGAAGGGTTCCTAGTTTTATATAGCTGGGGGTGGGCACAGGGTCCAAAATTGGGTCTTTGCTCATAAAATTCTGACTACAGGTTTTCAGGTGCAGAGAGTGTTCTCCGCATGGCTTCCTTACCACTGGGCAATGGTGAAAGTTCTGGTTCTTTGCTTGCTTAGTGTTTTTTTTTTGTGGTACCAGGGATTGAACTCAGGACCTTGGGCTTGCCAGGAAGGCACTTATGCTGCTGAGCTATCTCCCCAACCCTTATTTGGTGTTTATGGTCACCACTCACAAAGAAGGGGAAGGGGACAGGATTTTGAGCTTTGTCTGGTGATGTTGAGGTCCCCGCTCTCCACTTGGCCTTTCCTGCAGGGGTGCTGGGGTCCTCAGGGCAGCGTGGTACGGGTGGAAGTCAAGGCTGTCTACTCTGGCTCTGACGGCAGGAGTGGGCAAGGCTGGAGGCTCTCTTTGGTTCTACTTGTTTTGTTTTTTGGTGGAGAGTTGTCTTTTTTGAGAGAAGGTCTCACTGTGCAGTACAGGCTGGCCTTGAGTTCACTTTGTAGGGCAGGCTGGTCTCAAACTTGCAATGATCCTCTTGCCTCAGCCTCCCAAGTGCTGGAATTATAGGCCCTGCAGTAGAACAGTTATTCCCTGGGAGTTCATCTTGCTGGGCTGTGCCTTCCCTGTCCCTGGGCTAGAGTGTGCAGACTTCCTCCCTGTGCCTCTCTTTCACCTGAGCCTGCTGGCCTTTCCAGGTTGCTGTTGTCTCCAGGGCCCTGCGTGGAATACGCAAGGCAGGAAGAAAGTACGGAGCAGCACTGCTGTGTCACTCCGCAGGGGCCTACACCAGCCTGCCTTCTTAGCCTCTCCTTGTGATGACTTATATTGAATGCTCAGAGTTTACAGCTATGATTAGAGGATGAAATAAGGAAGAGGACTCCTGCTCTCACCTACAGAGAACTTGATTTTTTTATTGGGGCAAAATTCACATAATATAAAATGAACCATTAACCACTTTAGTGTGGATATTGATGGCATTTTGTTTTAGGATGTTTCTATCACCAAAGGAAACACCCTGGTGCTCTGCCTCACTCACCCCATGGCAGCCATTGGTTGGCTTTCTGTTCAAGGATTTACCTACTTTGGATGTTCATAGAAATAGAATCATGCAGAATATGACTTTTGGTGCCTTTTGCCCACCTCGCATGTTTCCTTGGTTTGTCCATATGCAAGACGAACTATATCAGCAGTCCATTCCTCTTTATGGAGGACTAACAGTATATTATATATATACTGTTATATATATTAGTATATTATAACAGTATATTATATATATATATATATATACAGTATATTATATATATAGTATAGTATAAGATATACTACTTTTGATTTGATTTGATTTTTTTTTTTGGGTGGGGGGAAACCAGGGATTGAATTCAGGTCCTTGCACTTGCCAGGCAAGTGCTTATCCTACTGAGCCATCTCCCCAGCCCCACCACTTGTGTTTGATGAGTATCAGTTATTGGATATTTGGCCCAGGTGTGGTGGTGCACGCCTGTAATCCCAGCACTTTGGAGGTTGAGGCAGGAGGATTGCTGTGAGTTTGAGACCAACCTGTGCTACCAAGTAAGCTCCAGTGGACTGCACAGTGAGGCTCTGCCTAAGGGAAAAAAAAAGGATTTTTGGGTTACTTCCAACTTTTGGATATTATGAATTATGCCTCTATAGGAGAAGATTTTTTTTTTCTTTTACCACCTTGTTGCAGTGCCTGGGGCCTGTGGATTAAGCTGACAGGGGGGCAGATTAAAAAGAAAAAGTCAGAATTATTTATATGTGTGGAGAGATGCATAAGATTTCTCATGCATTACTAGATTCATAGCTGAGGTGCCTCTAAAAAGATTAACGAGCAAAAGACATACACATTTATTTTGTGTCAGCTTTATAGGACAAAGTTATTACCATTGAGAAATAAAATCCAAGTAAAAAGAAAATTGTTTTATGCTCAGGTGTGGTAAATAAGGCTGTAGGGACAAAGGGGATGACCTCAGGGTGATAGATCGTGCTCACTGCTCCTTCCAGCTGGGTAGGGGGAGGGCGTCACTCACTGTGGTCGAAAAATCCTTCCTAAGTTTTGTGATCTGCTTTGGGGAAGGGCAGGGAAAGAATCAGACTGACCTTCCTGTTTCTTGTTTAAATTCTTTCAGTTTAAAATACACAAAAGGAAAATGGGCTGTGGTTTTTGGACAGCGTGGTATATTGAAACCTATTAAAGAGAATTTACAAAGATTTTTTTTAAAAAAGTATGTGATAGAGTTCCACCCTGGAGGCTACCGGGCTTTCCTCATGATAGCCTGCTCTGTTTTCTCGAGGGTGTTTTTGTGTGTCCTTGTGTCTGGATTTTTCCCGTATTACTCAGGGCAAGCTTGCTCTGCAGAGCTAGATTCCCTTTCAGTCTTCACTTTCACTTTTTCAAATAAACTTTGTAAAGAAATGTTTTACACTGGAATCATTGGCTATTTGATCTCCTCTAGGGCCATGAAGCTCCCATGGAAAAGCAATTTGGGTAGGTTTTATTCTCCCTTCTGAGAAGAGATTCGCCCTGAGGTGGAATGTGTTTTCCAACCATTGTGTCTAGTTAGATAAGTGAAGTTCCAAGAATAATTTTTTTTCAATAATAATTTTTACTTATCGAACCTCAACTATCTTTAGCTTCAAATCATCCATGTAAAAACTTTGGGGTTCCAAGTGGGTCCCCACACTGCTGTGAATGCATATAGGAAAATTTGCTTAGGCCCTTGCTCTCTTGGGAGTGGACCCAGTAGTGGAATGCTGAATCATCTAGTAATTCTGTATTTAATTTTTAAGAATCATCATACCACAGTGGCTGTACCATTTTATAACCCTACAAGCAACGTTTCAACTTTATATCCCTGTCAGTACTTATCATTTTCAGACTATTTCGTAATAGTTTTTCTAATGGATGTGAAGCAATATTTCATTGTGGCTTTGACTCACCTCTCCCGAATAACTGATGATATCAGCAACTTTTTCGAAGTAAATTCATGCAGTAGCTTTTTCTGATATTACGTGACCTGAGGACATTCAATAGCTGAAAGTGGTCCCACCCATTTGTATATAAATTAAAGAAAAAAAAAAAAACTCGTTTATGAAGCCACACTGCATCATCGGTTAAAAGAGAAATCAGGGGCCAGGGAGATGGCTCAGTGGAATAAGTGCTTCCCTGGCAAGTGCAAGGGCCTGAGTTCAATCCCCAGCTCCGCCAAAAAAAAAAAAAAAAAAGAAAAAGAGATAAGGAGAAATCATCTTTAATCTTGTTATCCTCATTAATAACTGATTCATCCTATGTGTCATATGGAAATTATTCTTTCCTATAGAAGGCAATCATCTTCAAATTGAATTACTATTTTTTTAAGTCTATAGCTATTTGCTTTGTAATATTATAGTTGTTTTCAAGACATGAGATTCTAAACACTGGAGAATTCTAATTGCTTTGATATGCTTTACTACAATGTCTCTGTGGGTAAAATCTTATATTGTAAAACTTTAATGACAAAACGCTGGCAGTTTCTGTCCCTCTGAGCTGCCAGCAACAATGAAAGTCTGCTTTTAATTGTTGATTGTTTTAAAAGATTGAGCTGCTAATGAGTACATATCAATGACCTTTCCAGAAAGAGCTTTTAATTAAATGAACATTTAAAAATTGGTTGCAAATCCCAGCACTCTGGGAAGCTGAGGCAAAAGGATCACATTTTCGAGCCCAGCCTAGGCTGCTTAAACTTAGAGAAATCCTGGACTGCGGATAGAGCTCAGCGGCACAGGACCTTCCTGGCAAGCGCAAGGTCCTGAGTTCGATTCCAAGAACAAAAAGAGAAAAAAGAAAAATCCAAAAATAAACTGAGAGACTATCTTTAAAAGAAAGGGAGGGGGGGGGGTCCCAGGGAGATGGCTCAGTGGAATAAGTGCTTCCCTGGCAAGCACAAGGGCCTGGGTTCAATCCCCGGTTCTGCGGGGGGGGGGGGTCAAGTTCCCAGATGTGAGCAACCGAGGTGACATCTCTTCCAGGCCACTCTCTAGACCCCGCCCTCCCTGAGACCTCCTCTTGCGGCAGTCTCCGCTCCCAAGCCCTACGACAGCCCCTCCTAGGGCTTTTAGGGCTTTTATCTCCTGGCTCTGCTTCGCCCAAAGCCAGCAGGCACGACCGCCCCTCTGCTCCCCTCTGCGCGGCTCTTCGCAGGGACGGGGACCGCGGATCCCGGCAGCGACGGGGTCTGGCCGTGCCCCTCAAGGGTAACCAAGCCTGGGGGACACCTGCGGACCGCGGCGTCTCCGAGGGGCGGCGCAGCGGGTGACTGCAGATCCCGCGAGGCCGGCGGGGAACCCGAGCTGCGGCCGGGCGGAGAGAGGGCGCCCCCTGCTGGGCGCTGCGCCGGCTGGCGCCTAGACCGTGAGGGGTAGAGGGCGGAGCCCGACAACCCCTGCCCCCGGGCTCCCGGCCCGAGTGTGGCCGGGCAGGCTCCTCCTTCCTGCCCTTCGGACTGCTCGGCCCACCGGGCTCCCGCCTGCTGGCCTGGGGCCTCGCGGTGACGGCGCCATCCTCGGTCCCTGGGGATCGGGTCGATCGTTATCTCTTTACGGCTGGGGAAAGGCGCACGCACTGCGGAGCGGCCTTAGCGTTCCGCTCTCCATCTGCAGTCCCCCGACTCTCGGGCCTCCGAGCTCATGGTTAACAGGCGGCTCCCAGCAGGGGGCAGGCTCGCGCTCCTCGCGGGTGGTCTAGTTCACGGCCTCTGGGTGCGCAGCGCCCCCTCGCGGTCGGATCGGGCCCTCCTGGCCGTCGAGTTGAGCCAACTTGGCGGTCCCTGGTGCTGAACGTGCTGACCTGGGATTCTCTCAGTACTAGGCCCTGGAAAGTCTCCAGACAGGAGAGCCCAAGATCCTCGGTGCACTTATGGCACCACAGAAAGGCAATTGCTGAAATGGTTTCATTTGAGGCCCACATGAATTCAGTGCCTCTCTTATATCTAAGAGAGGTTTTAGGTGGGGGTGACCGCTCATGCCTTAGGGTTGCAGTTGGATAGAACAGACCCCCTTCTTGGCTTTCAGAGAAAGATTCAGGAAGGTAATTCTTCTCCCCTGATCTGGAAGTGAAGCCTGGGAACTCCTGCTTCCCTATACTTCCTTTTTTTTTTTTTTTTTTTTTTTTTTTTTTTTGAGACAGTCTTGCTATGTAGGTAGGCTGATCTTGGACTCATGGAGATCCTCTTGCCTCAGCCTCCGGACAGCTAGGATTACAGGGGAGTGCCGCTATACCCAGCTTTCCTTATACTTTCTATAGAGGGAGCTTTACAAAGAACCTGGAATTTCCAATGTGGTCTGCAAAGGACCGCTCTTAGTCATGTAAAGTACAACTATATAGCTATAGGCAGCAACAAAATCACCACCATAGGGGTTGAGGAGAACCAGGGAGATGACTCAGTAGAATAAGCACTTTCCTGGCAAGCATAAGGGTCTGAGTTCAATCAAAAGGGTTGAGAGCCGGGCGTGGTGGCGCATGCCTGTAATCCCAGCACTCGAGAGGCTGAGGCAGGAGGATTGTTGTGAGTTTGAGACCAGCCTGAGCTACAAAGTGAGTTTAAGGCCAACCTGAACTGCATAGTGAGGCCCTGTCTCAAAAAAAGACAAAAAAAAAAAAAAGAGTTGAGAAGCCCAGGGTAATCACCTATGGACTCACTGAAGAATACACCAGTTGACAGACAAAGGCTACAGGTGCCCAACAAGAGGGTTCAGGCCAGGATGAAGGAGTGGGCAAAGTGAGGCTTTGCCATTTCACAGCTTTGTTCAACTTGTTACACCCAGCTGAATTGAACTAGCATGGTGCTGGGTGTGGGAAACCCACCGGGGGATTGTTGCCAACAGCCTAGGAGGCAGAACTGGAGAAGTGGTGGAGAGGCTGTTAGGGAAGCTGTTGGCAGAAGCTGTTGGAGTTGTTGGAAGCTGCTGGTTTTTTTGGGCTGTTCTGGTGGAGGACCTTGTCATGCTGGCTTTCCTGATGAACTTGGCTGGTCTTGTTGCTGGAGGAGCTCCGGACCTTTGCTGTTGCTGAGAATGGCCGCAGTCCATTTTGGGGGAGCTGTGGCCCTCATCTTGAACATCACTTCCTGATTCCAAAGGGGAAGATGGTGCACTCCTCAGCCTCCTAGAGAAGCTGGTTGGGTTGGATTTCCTGATGGGAACTCAGTTTTCCTCATCACTGGAGGAGCTTGGGACCTCACTATTGCTGAGGATGCTGTGGTACTTTTTAGAGGGAGCATTGCTTCTTAGCTCCACTTCAGATCCCTCAGTCTGCTAGCACAAATCCTTCATCCCAATGGCATGGACTTTCTAGCTTCCACTGCTGATCTTTGGGCCTTTCTCGCACAGATCCATGAAGCAGGCCTGCATGAGACATTGTTGTGGGCTCTAGGTCTCCAGTTGAGCTTGTATGACTTCAAGGTTTTCAGGTAGACTCATGCAGGATATTAAAAGATCTGTGCATGCCCTCTGCTGGATTCTTTGATTTTTTAATTTCAGGAAAGATTTCCTGTACCCTTTGAATATGATTATTTGGGTTATTTATTGTAAAATATTATAAAATGTGTCCTGTATTGCATTGCTTCCCTTGCAAAGCCTCAAACCACAACAACAGGATTTGAATAATATCAGATTTTCTCCTTCACAGACACCAAAAGGTATTATTAAAATTATTAAGACATTGGGGGGCTGGGGAGATGTCTCTTTGGAAAAAGCGCTTCCCTTGCAAGTGCAAGGACTTGAGTTCAATCCCCAGTTCTGCCAAAAAATAAAAATAAAAATAAATAAAATAATTAAGACAAAAAAAAAACTTGTGCTAGGGGATTAAGCTCAGTTGTACAGCACTTGCCTGGCAAAAGTGTGGTCCTGAGTTCGATTCCTGATACAAAAAAAAAAAAAAGGAATTTATTCTGCTTAAAACAAACTTAATGGCTGCTTTAGAAAAAGTTCAGAATGGCCCTGAATTCCCTAAGTAGCCCAAGCTGGCCTGGACTCGCGGCGATCCTCCTGCCTCAAGCCTCCAGTATATTGGGATTACAGGCATGAAATCCTGAACCACCATGCCTGGTTCCCAAGAAGAATTTCAGCGAACAAGCCTTGTCAAGTCCCACTCTCAGCCTTAGATTTATTACTACCAGGTCACACTTTCTGTTCGGCAAGATTCTCCAAATATATACAGTTTCCTGTTTATTCATTTCCTTTCTTCTTCTTTTGGTTTCTTGTTTTGTTTCTTGTTGCTGTTTGAGATGGGGGTTTCCCTGGTGTTGCTCTGGCTGGTCTCAAGTCACCGAGCTCTTGCCTCCTGAGCAGCTAGGAGGACAGAGGTGTAGCACTACGCTGAGCCTGAGCTTTTGTTTCCCAAGCCTCCTGTGCCATGTAAAATTTATTTATATTGAATAAATTTGTTGGGGCTGGGGAGATGGCTCAGTGGAATAAGCACTTCCCTGGCAAGCGTAAGGGCCTGAGTTCAATCCCTGGTTCCGCAAAAATAAATAAATAAATAAACTTGTATTCTGCATTCTTGTCTCTTGTTAATCTGTCTTTTGTTTTAGTGGTCATAAACCTAGCAATGAATGAGGAAAGTAATCTTTTGTCCACTATACTACAAATGATTTGAAAAGCTGGGTAATGAGTACCTGAGAGTTTGCTATATTATTTATTCACTTTGCACATATTTGAAATTCACTGTAATAAAAGATTTTTTGAGGGGGAATGGTTGTACAAAACATGAGTCCACTTAACATTGCTAAACTGCATACTTAAAAATGGTTAAGGCACTACATTTTTTGTTCTGTATATTTTCCTGCAATTAACAATTCACAGATAAATAAATGAGGGAAAAACTACCCCCAAATTCCAAAAAGGCAAACAAAATATATAACTATAACTTTACATCCACTAGGGTGGCTATAAAACAATAATCTTAAAAAACAAAATGGAGAAAAAACAAAGTAGAGAGCGATGAGTAGGAAAATCCAGCCTTCTAAGATCTGGAATCCAGACCCTGGAAAATAACTTGAGAGAGAAAAACATCACCAGGAATTGAGACAGACTGACAGGAAATGAAAAACCACAGAGAAGCTGGTGAGGAGGTCAACAACACAGAAGAAAGAGGGAAATAAGTCGGACCTCTGCCAGGTCCTTGTGACTCATGTCAGGGCGGAACGGGGTTCCCCAGAAGCAAGGTAGAAAAGCACCCAAAGCTAGGAAACCCACGGAGAAATGGCAGCAGAATCCCCTCCTGGTTCTCATCTTGGCCCTAGAAATCTATATTTATAATCCCAAAAATATGTTACTGGAATCCCACAGATTCCAATCTACCATTCCCAGTGCAACCCATGGCAAAAACATATATATACACACACACATACATGATCCAAGGGCCACTAAGTCCAGCTACAAAGATGGCTTTCCAGAACCGAGAGAGTGACCCAAGGCTGCACCTGGTTTTTATGCAATGAAGAAGGAGGAGTGGCTTGAAGAAGAGAATTGTGGGACGTAGGTGAGTACTATGAGCTGGGCTAGGCAGGTGGCCAGCATTTACCTCTATCAGAGGTAAATGAGAGAAAGTAATTTAATATCTAATGTTTTTTTTGTGTGTGTGGGGGGGTCTGGTGCTTCAGCTCAGAAGTATATGCAATTCCTCAAGCCCCGGAAGTCATAGCCTCTATCTTGAGGCTCATCCCAGCTGGCAGCATGGAGTATTGGCTCTTCATCCTGTCTTGACTCAGCTCACATTAAAGAGTAGCAGGTGTAGCTTACCAGGAAAACAGGCATGCCACCTTCAAAGACTATTGCCAGCACCTGGCTAGGACCAGTATGCATTGCTTAAGGCCAACTGAAAGGATAAACTGTACATAACAATACAAGGAAACAGGCTCAGGCTCAGCCAAAATGGAAACAATTGCTCTTCTTCCAAGGAGAGCTGCTCAGGTGGTCCTCAGGAGATCTGTCAGTTCCCAAAGGCCACAGAGCCAGTATTAGGGAGGCTGAGGCAGGAGGATCATTATAAGACCAGCGGGGGCTACAAAGCTCAAGACCAGCCTGAACTGCCTGCTGAGATCCTGTCTCAAAAAGACAAAAACCAGCATGGATTTGGCTCTAAGGGAAATCTTTCTGCACAGCAGGCAACAGCCAGAGAGGGACTCAGTCTCAACCTCTTGCCAGATTGCCAGCAAATGCTCGATCAGGTGCTGTTTTGAGAACAGATTGATTATTTAAATCTGGGACACTGAACAACTGAAAAACCACTTCAGGGGTGCTAGTGTTACCCACCCACAGTGACTAGGAGATGGCCAGCCACAGACGGGAGTGGCTTGGAAAGAGATCCCCTGAGAAGTGCAAACTCAGACCAAAAGGGACACAGCTGAGGTGAGAAGCCACACCCAACCTGAGTTGTGCTCAGAAAGAGTTGGGTCTGAAAGTACCTGCCACGACTGAGTACTTGAACCTTTTCCTGCATCTAGTGCAGACCTTAGCTCTGACTGCCTTCCCTATCCACCAATGTGGCCAAGGCCTCTGCTATGGTTTTTGGACTCCAAAACTGTGAATCCTAGAGAGAAACCACTCAATTAAAAAATACAGAGCAAAACAATTTTTAACTCATTTTTTCCCTTTTCTTAATATTTTTTTTCTTTTTAATATTTACTGTTTTTGTCCTCCATATCACATTTTCTATTCTTTTTATCTTTTCATTTTTGAGATAGAGTCTCACTAGATAGTCCAGGCTGGCCTTCGACTAACAGCAATCCTACTGCCTCAGCCTCCCGAGTGCTAGGATTATAGGCATTTCGGACCATGGCTGACTTTATCTTCTACATTCTGTTAGTATTTTCTCTGTTGCCTTTGCCTCATTCTATAAATATCCTTCCACCCCATAATGCAACCCTTTGTCTCATTTTTCTCTCCTCTTTCTCCCACTATTTAATTTTTCAAATTTTTCCTTTTGCATTTGCCCATTTTCAATCTAGTCTATCTTTACTAGAATAAACATGAAATTTTGTTAATCTTTAGATAGTATCTCTATGTTACTACTGTTGGATTCTTTTCTATCATTAGTGGAGATACCGTTATCATTCTAAGTAGATATTTGCTGTATGTCAATATTAGTTTTGCCTTGGGACTTGTGCTACAATTATAGATTTCTTTCCCAAGTAAGGGAGTATGTTGATTCTTATGATATGGTGATATCCAGTTGGCCTGAAATGATATTACTGTTGTTGACTTACGTGATGTTGCCGGGCTCCCATAACTGTTGCTATTCATAGATTTTCTTTGGTTGCCAATACCCACTTACATCTGTGACATTCAAAACACTGTAGTCCTTTCCTAGAGAACTCTGCCAGGCCAATTACACTGCACAGTAACAGAGGCTATCAGATCTTGGGTTTCCCTTTCTTTCCCTTACAAACAGGCAGAGTCCATGCTTTATGATGGAGACTGGAGGGGCTCCTTTCTTGCCCTGAGTCCGGAGAGGATTTGACTTCATTTTCTTAGGTGGAAAAATGATGCCTTGGGTGGTTGCTGAGATAGAAATGTGCCGTCCCCCTGCTCCAGTGCCCGTTCATGCAGCGTGTTCACAAGGGTTGAGTAGTGCGCTGATGACTGGGTACGTCTGTGTGGCTGGAATGAAGGCCATTTTCTTTTACCTTTTCAGTGCCACTTGAGCAGCCCAACAGCCAGCACTGGCCTCTGATGGCTTCTGAGCACATGGTGTCACCCGAAACGCTTGAAACCTGCCTCTGGGGAAAGGATGGATGGGGGCTAAAAATAAAAGGAGACCTGATTTCCACCCTCACATCCTGGTTTAGGGACAGGCACACTTTTTCCTGGGAACAGGGGCAGCAAGAAGCAGCTGCTGCTTCGGGAGTCCCTGTCCCTCCTGCTCTTCACATCCTTTGCACTAGCTACCAACTCCTGAGGAGTCCCAGTTCTATGGGTCAGGGTCTCAGTTACTTTGGGTTCATACTGCTGGTACGGGAGCTGTTATTCTGGGTTCTGACAACAGGGGCAGAGAGGCCTCTGTGCCTTCCCCCCTTCTCCCTTGAGGCAGGTCCCTAGTTCCTCAGGTGAGAGGCACCCTCTGTTCCCAGAGGAAGGGAGCATTCCTACCTCTGAAAACAGAAGAAATACAGGGGCAAGTGGAGCCAGCCTGCTGTCCCTCCCCAGGTTCTCACCAGGACATTGTCCACTTCTGCCCTCTGAGGTTCCTCAACAACTGGCCATTCTTCATCACATCTAATGTCCAAAACAAAACAAATTCACTATATTCCAACTGCTTCTTCCAGTATTCTTTTCCATGTATGGCCTCTTTCATGAAAAACTTGTGTTAAGTGAATGAATATGCTTTGCTCTTGATCTATGTTTCCTTACAGATGTTTTGTACACAAACAGGATGGCCAGGGAGACGGTTTGGTGGCATAAGCACCTGCCAGGCAAGTGTAAGATCCTGAGTTCAGTGTCTGATGAGAGAGAGACAGAGAGAGAGAGAGAGAGAGAGAGAGAGAGAGAGAGAGAGAGAGAGAGAGAGAAACAGGATATCAAAGAACCCATTTTCTCTCCTAGATAAGAAATGTCTTCCCCTGTTAAACTACAACAATGTTACTAGGGTGGTTTGGAAGTAAATATATGTTCAGTGTTTTCATGAATGAGCTCAAACTTGGAGGTGTCCCAGCTAGAATAAATGCTATAGTTTCATTTCCTGAAACTCCTTACACCTTCTGGAGAGTGAAGGTTTCCTGGGATCTTCCAGCCTTGGAGATCATGGCTGAGTGGAGTGGATTAATGCACCCTTCCTGGGAAGGTCCACGGCCACTGCCCACCACTTCCCACTGATGTAACCAAAATGAAAGTCATTTTCTTTTTTTTTTTTTTGTCTTTTTGAGACAGGGTCTCACTATGCAGTTCAGGCTGGCCTTAAGCTCACTTTGTAGCTCAGGCTGGTCTCGAACTCACAACAATCCTCCTGCCTCAGCCTCCTGAGTGCTGGGATTACGGGCATGCACCACTACGCCCGGCTTAAAATTCATTGGTTTTTGTTTTTGGCGGAACCGGGGATTGAACTCAGGCCCTTGCACTTGACGGGGAAGCACTTATTCCACTGAGCCATCTCCCCGGCAGAAAGTCATTTTCTAAGGGCTGGCCAGATAGCTCAGCAGACTGAAGCTCCTGCTTACGCAGAGCACAGTGGCTGGGGTTCGATCCCTGGAATGTTGTGCTGGCCCTGCCCCTGGGGTATGCTGGAACAGAGATTGAGACTTGGCATGGTGGCCTGCACCTATAATCCCAGCACTTGGGAGGCTGAAAACAGGAGAGTTACTATGAATCCAATCTATGTAGTGAGACCCTGCAGACCGTATCCTAAACACATTAATTTTTTTTTTTTTTGTGGAACCAGGGATAGAACTCAGGCCCTTGCGCTTGCCAGGGAAACACTTATTCCACTAACCCATCTCCCCAGCTAGCCCTTAAAAAAAATTTTTTTTTAAAATCACTTTCCAAAATATCCCATCTAATGTAATGTGGTGCCCAAAACATTAGCACTAATAGTCAGTACTGCTGCATGTAACGTGCCAGGCAGAGCCCATGAACTAAGCTCACATTTAATCCTCACAAGGAATCAAAATCATTCCAACACCCTCACAATACAAAGCAAAAAACTGAAGAGCGGAGGAGTTAAGGACCCTGGCAGGGTTCACTCAGCCTGTGAAATGATATTGGAAAGCAGGGATCTGAACCAAAAGGAGAGCTCTGACTCCAAAAGACAAGCTCACAACCACTGTGTCTGTCCTGTTCCTAATAAATGACAACCATAATGGTAAAAATCTTAAAAAGAAATGGAACTCTTTCTATCAGTTGGTAAAACACCAAAGGAGACTGTATACAAAAAGCCTGTCCCAAATATTGACAAGATCCACTGCCTTCCCAGTATCTTTCGCCGAACAACTGCTACCCCTAAATCTACAATTTAAACATATTTCTGTCTCCAGAGATGTGTTTTTCCTTCCCTTTATATTTTTTCTCCTGCATAGCCCTTATATATATTTTGTTCTTAAGGGTTGTCAGGGTTTGAGGTTTTGTAAGGGAAACAACATAAGACAGGACACATTTTATAATACTATTTTTATAAGGAATCACCCAAAACTCATATTCAAGAAGTGCAGGAAATTTCTCCACACACTGAACACCAAAGAATCCAGCTGAGAGCCTGGATCCTACTATCCTATGTGAGTACAGTTGGAAATCTTGACATCATAACAATGCCTCCCACAACTTTAGCTGGAGGCCTAGAGCCCATTGTAAAGGGTTAATGTAAAAGTAAAGTGATGAGTTAATGTAAAACTAAATGTAAAAAATTACTCTGCTCAACTTTCTGTGACCCTGCTTCCTTGTAAGACTGCAAGGAGGCTTGGTTCACCATTGATAAATCATCAATAGACTGGGAGTTCCCAGAAAACAATGTTCCCAGAAAAAAATGTATGCTGAGTAATGGTCACGCTGTCCCTAAAGGTACTGTTCTATGTCAAATGACAAATTTGTTTGCCAAACAGGATGCAGTTTCTACCTTTAAAACCTCTGTACTTCCAAGGTTCCTGGCCGTTTGTCTACTGCTGCATGAGTATGGTCAAGCAGTCCCAGGCCTGGTAATAAAAGGCTCATATTTATATTTTAATTTGGACTCAGGTTTGGTTTCTATGTTGAGAACCATAACATTTGGGGGCTTGTCCGGGATCCCATTAACTGGGATCAAATAAAAACCTTTTTTTTTTTTTTTCCAGAAAACTGTAATTTAGGGAAATTCTTCAGTCTTGGACTTATACAGGTCTCCAAAAGTTTTCAAATTCTTTGTTGATTCAGACAACATGGGCCATTTGGAACCTCTTACCGGAAAAAAACTTTTTCTGTTGAGGTGCCCCTTTGTGAGTCACAGGAGGAATTGGACACAACATAAATCCCCATTGCAATGCATTCTTAACCATTTCCAGGATTTCAGACAATGAGCCTCAGGCTCCCCATATATAAGACGCTCGAAAAAGGTCTGCCTGGCCTCCAGCCTGTAAGCCCCTTTTGGGTGGTTCTTGGCACCAAAGCTGATTTCAATTAACTGCCCCAAGGTGGCTAGAGGAATGAAATGCCTCAATGTAAAAAAATAACAGTCCTTACTCTGACCTAAATGAGATTTGATTGGCTTTTGTTCTTCACTCCAGGCTAAAGTTGATGGGCCCTAACTTCCAGATATGAAAGTTATATCAATTTACCTCAGATGAGTATTCCTGAGATACTATTGACAATGTTGTTTCTCTCACTGAGAGAGTCTGTTTTCTCATAGATAAATATTCCTGGATTCGTCTTGGGCCAAAGGCCCCATAAGGTTTGTTTTCAATTTATTTATTTATTTTTTTTGGCAGAACCAGGGATTGAACTCAGGCCCTTGCGCTTGCCAGGGAAGCACTTATTCCACTGAGCCATCTCCCTGGCCCCAAAGGGCTTTTTGGGTTTTTTTTTTTTTTTTTTTTTTTTTTTTTTTTTTTTTTTTGCAGGACCAGGGATTGAACTCAGGCCCTTGTGCTTGCCAGGGAAGCACTTATTCCACTGAGCCATCTCCCTGGCCCCAAGGTTTGTTTTCAGTCTACCTGAAAATACAGAACGGCATAGACCTAGCTCAGGTGCCCTATGACACTGGTTATTGCTATGGTGTCAAATTACATTAGTTTTGGGCTTCTACTGTGTGTGTATATTAAAAAGGGACACTGCTGGGACCTTTGCTATGGCCAGTACAGAGCAAACTGACTGTCCTGGGCTACATGATTTGGAACTTTGATGGACCCTGAGGTAAATGTAGGGAGTGCTTTTGGGATGTCTGTTTGGTGCTGTGTGTCCAGGGGAGCCTCAGCCATGGGCGCTGCAGCCACTGCTCTTGCTTCATCTCCTGGGTCTTCTCTCCCTCTCTCTACCCTCTTCTTTCACTGTTGAGCTGATTACAGGGTAACAACAGCCCACAGAGCTCACTAGTTCAACTCATAGGCCCTTATTTGTCCTGCCTTTTCTAAGGAGGTTTACTCCTCTCCTACTGTGGCCACAAGCAGGAAATTCTGAGTCCCCTCCCCCAACCTGTGCTTTTTCTGGTTATCTGTTATAAACTGCAAAAATAAAGCCGGGTGGGGTGGCACCTGCCTGTAATCCCAGCAGTAGGGAGGCTGAGGCAGGAGGATTGTTGTGAGTTCGAGACCAGCCTGAGCTACAAAGTGAGCTTAAGGCCAGCCTGAACTGCA
>PVKA01023008.1:0-36254 GCA_004027165.1 Ctenomys sociabilis | reverse complement strand
AGAAGAGAAGAGAAGAGAAGAGAAGAGAAGAGAAGAGAAGAGAAGAGAAGAGAAGAGAAGAGAAGAGAAGAGAAGAGAAGAGAAGAGAAGAGAAGAGAAGAGAAGAAGGGAAGAGAAGAGAAGAAAAAAAGAAAAGAAAAGAAAGAAAAGAAAATAATTTAAGAGTGAGGCCAGCCTGGCTTTTGAAAACATCTGGACCTATCGGAGGAAAAAAAAAGATTACAAACTTTGGAGAGATGAATATTACAGCACTATTTTAGTCAGGTAAATTAAATTAAAAATATTATAGGCAGTCAGATAGGGCTAGTCTCTCAAAGAGACAATATGATAGAGGAGGTGACTTTGCAATTTTGGAAGAAACTGACACTCTTCTTTTGAGCCAGACCTCAAGTCAAAAGAATAAACAAATGCAGCCACTACTTCCCTAGGAAATGATATTCTAAATAGGCATCAATCACCTGAGCCGCTGACCCAGTCCCAACAGGGAGAGCCCTTCTTCCATATTCATAAACACTTGCTATGTGATCCACTTCCTGATTTGGTTCTGGATTTAATCAATTTTACCTGAGCACTGGTGCCTGTAATCTCATTGGTTGACCACAGTTTTGTCCCACTTCATGCCCACCTAAGTAGGTTCCCGTGTTTTCCACCTTAGACCTGCCTCACTACATGATTTTACTCTGTAAAAATCCCTGGAGCAGACAGCTTCTTTGGTAACCCACTCTGATCTACCTTCTGTCCTTCTCTCAGACAAGAACTTTCTTTCCCCCAATAAGTATATTCTGCTATTAACCTCTGTTGTTCCTAAAATTCATTCTTTGGTTTTATAGAACATTAACTTGGCCCAGGTATCTTTCAGGTTAGGAGTTTCATTCCCCTGTATCAATACATCAATGGATCATTTTTATGCATTCTTTGGTTTATGGACATTTGGGTTATTTCCAAGATGTAGCAATGGCAAATTGTGCCACTATAAAAATTGGTGCATGCATATTTCTGTGATATAACTTTTTAATTCTTCTGGAAAAACACTCAGAAGAGAAATATCTGGGTTGAATGGGACCACTAATTCTAAATTTTGAGGAATCCCCACAATATTTCTACAGTTGTTGAAACAGTCTGCACTTCCACCAACAGTGGAGGTTTTCTTTTCCCCCACAGCCTCACCAAAATTTGTTATTGGTTGATTTACTGATGACAACCATTCTTTCTGGGGTGAGATAGTATCTCAGTGTTGTTTTAATTTGCATCTCTTGAAAAGACAGTGCTATTGAACATTTTAATGTATTTATTTAGTATCTGTATTTCTTCATCTCAGAAGTGATATTCATCTAAAATGCTCACTTCATGATTGGGTCTTTACATTTGGGGTATCTAACGTTCTCAAATATTTATATTTTGCATATATAAGTCATTTGTCTAGGGGTTAAAGTTTTTCCCAATCTATGGGTTGTCTTTTCACACTGCTGGTGATTTCTTTTGATGTACAAAGGTTTTTTTAGGAAGATGAGATCCAGTTGATTCTTTGGAGTACTTGCTTTGTGGTTTGACTTTTGTTCGTGAAGTCTCTGCCTATACCTATGTCTTTAAGATTTCTATGTGTTTTCTTTTCCAACAGATTCAGCGTTTCTGTTTTAAGATTTATATCTTCAATCTATTTTACCTTTAGTTCTATGCATAGTGGTAGACATGAGCCTAATTGTACTGTTCAATTGTGTAGACAGCCACTTTTCCCAGCACCATTTATTAAAGTGGCTATCTTTCTTCCAGTGAACATGTTTGGCCCCTTTGTTAAAGATAAGTTGGCTAAGTGTGTTGTAATTGTGTTTGCATTTTCATATCTGTTCCACAGATCCTCAAGTTTATTTTTCTTGCCAGTACCATGAAGATTTCATCACAGTAGATTTGCAATATAATTCAAAGTCAGGGATTTTGATGCTCCTTCCTTGCCTTTGTTGCTTAGAATTACTTTTTCTCTTCTAGGTTCCTCCTAGTTCTAAATGTATTTTAGGAATGTTTTCTTTAGTTCTCTGAGGTATACTAATGGTCAAATTTAATTAAAACTATACAACAATTTTAGGAGTATGGCCATTTTCACTAGGTTGGATCTTCCTATAGGAGGAAGGCATATCTTTCAATTTTCTGATATCCTCTTTGAGATCCTTTTGCAGAATACTGCAATTTTCAATGTATCAATCTTTTACCTCCTTTCTTAGATTGATTCCTTTTCCTTTTTGCTTTGTGGTACTGAGAATTAAACCCAAGACCTTGCACATGGTAGTTAAGTACTCTACCAATTCATTTCTTTTTGATGCTGTTGTGGAGCAACACAGTTTCTCTAATTTCTTTCAGTGAGCATGTTGTTTGTGTACAGGAAAAATATTGATTTTTTTTTTGGCAGAACTGGGGATTGAACTCAGACCCTTGTACTTGCCAGGGAAGCGCTTATTCTACTGAGCCATCTCCTCGGCCCTAAAACTATTGAATTTTGATTGTCGATTCTTTCCTAATTGTCCAGCTTTAGTACTGAAAGTGGTCATTAAATCTAGAAGTCTTTTGGTGGACTGTTTTGGTTCTTCTATGTAGAGTATTATGTCATCTGTGAATAATCATCATTTAAACTTCTCCTTTCCTATCCTTATTCCTTTTATTTCCCTCTCTTGTGTAATTTTTGTGGTTAATGTTTCCAGAGCTATTATAATTAGGAGTAATGATAATGAACAACCTTGCAATATTCCAGATTTTAGAGTAAAAATTTCAGATTTTTTTCCATTTGGAATAATGTTGGCGGTTGGTTTGTGTCTCGGTTACTTTTCTCTCATTTCTGGGACAAAATACCTGACACGGCTTTACATTTATACCTCGATTTTATGCTTTTCTGCTGGATGGTTAAAACCAAGATAAAGTAAGACCTATATAACAAGAAATGGAACTTCTATATCTGACAAGGTCAGTCAAATCCCCACAGGATTTACCCTGAAACTCTGTACCGCAATTTGCAGATCCTTTGTCAGTGTCAGCCATGTAGATGAGTCATGCCTCTTGCTTGACCAATGTTGAGCTGTACAAGGCTCAAGTCAACAACTTCTGACATTGCCCGTACTATGGATTACCCACTACTATTATAGACCACTGGACTACATTGGAATATTTTACTGAATTCATGTACCTACAATATTTAATTGGCAATGGAATATCCATGTCTAACAAAACTAAACAACAAAGGAGATATAAATGAAGGATCATTTTGTATCCGTATAAACAAAATAGCTAGGATATACAGTTACTTTCTCTTAATTTAATGAGAAGAAAGATTTGTACTAATAGTGTTTGGACAGGATATCATGTCTGCATCTTGTCATATGAATCACTAATATGAAGACAACTATATGCAATGTATTAATTATCATAACACTTTTGAAACTACCTCATTGTTATTTGTTTCTCAATAAAAATATTTTTAAAACCCTGACACCCAAAACTAAGGAAGGAAAAGTTTATGTAGCTCACAGTTAGTAAGGTTTCATTCCAGACTCAGTTGGCTCAAAGGCAGAGTGGCACATAAAAAACAGCAAAAATTCATGGTGGCAGAAAGCAGCAAAGTGCAAAGCGAGGAGTAGCAGCTGACACTCTCCTTTCCTTATACTATAAACAGCCTACCTTGGAGTGGAAATGTAGAATTCACACAACTTCCATGCCCTCATCTTCATCGGATGAAGATGTGTACAAAGTAAGAACAGTGGTTCCCTGCAGAGTCACTTAATCTTCTGAATGTCTCAAGTTGACACAATATATCAACCAGTACAGTTTGTTATAGGTGGCTTTCATTAGATTGAGGTTAAAAAAAAAACGCAATGTATTCTGATATTCTATAGGGTTTTTATCATGAAAGAGTATTCAATTTTGTCCAATATTTTTCTCCATTTACTGACAGTCTTATTATTTTTCACTTTGTCTCTGTTGATATGTTATTACATTTATTAATTTGCACATGTTGAACCATTCCTGCATTTCTGGGATTAATCCAATATGATAAATTTGTATGACATTATTGATGATTGCATTCTGTTTGCTAGTAGCTTGCTGAGTATTGCTGTATCTATGTTCATTAGGGAGATTGGTCTGTAGCTCTCTATGCTAGTCTTTCTCTGGTTTGGGTATCAGAGTAATACTTGCCTCTAGGAATGTTTTAAGAAATATTGCTCCCATTTTAATTTCATTAAACAGTTTGAGGAGTATTGACATTAAGACTTCTCTAAATTTCTTACAGATTTTATCCATAAATCTATCAAGACTTGGGCTTTTTCTTGTTAGTAAGTATTTCATTACATCTTCTGTCACATTAACTGATACTTGGTTATTCAGAATTTTTGTACCTTCTTGATTCAGTTTTGATAATTTCTATGTATCGAGGATTCTGTCCTATATGAGAGATAAGATTTTCTAAGTGGTATTGATGGTCTTCTGAATTTCCACAGGTCTATAGTAATTTTATCCTTTTATTTCCTATGTTCACGAATTTGAGTCTTTGTTTTTTGAAAAGAATGAGTAACGGTTTGTCAATTTCATTTATTTTTTCAAAGAACAAACTCTTTCATTCATTAATTCTCTTTATTTTTCTCATAGTCTCCACTGTGTTCATTTCTGCCCTGTTCTGTATAATTTCCTCCATTGTATGATATTTGGGCTTGACTTGCTCTTCTTTTTCTTGAAGCTTGAAGTGCAACATTAGGTTATTTATTTGTGCCCATGATGATTCCCTGATGTGAGACTTCATCACTATAAATTTCTCTCATAGAACCACTAACATTGTGTCCCAGAAGTTTGGTATGTTTATGTGCATTTTCATTTAATTGTAGATATTTTAAACTTCTTTTTAAATTTTATCCATGACCACTTGGTTGTCCATGAAGGTGTTATTTAATTTCCACGTATTTATAGAGTTTTTACACTTTATTTTGTCTTTAATTTCCAGTTTCATTGAACTTTCATGAGATAATACACATGATATAATTTCAGTTCTTTGGCATTTACTGAAGCATGTTCTGTGGGCTAGACTATGGTCTATGTTATAGAACATCTCTTATACAGCTGAGAAGAATGTATGTTTTGATGATGTTGTGTGGGACATTATGAAAACATGTAAATCCATTTGTACACAGGTTTGGCTCAGTTCTGGTATTTTCTTGCTAATTTTTAATCTAGCTCATCTATTTCTTTGTGACAATGGGGCATTGATGTCTCCTGTTATAATTGTGTTATTGCTTATATGATTTTTCATGTTAATTAATGTTTGTCATATATGGTTGGGTCCTCCATTATTCTGTTTATATTTATGATTATTATCTCTTTCTCTGAAGTTTTCCCCTAACAAGTGTATATATTAACCTTCTTGATTTCTTTTGATCATTCTTAGTTTGATACTTACCTTATCTGCAAAGAGAATAACTACCCAAGCTTTTTTTCTTGCTTCTTGTTGCAGACAGTATTGTTTTCCATCCTTTGGCTTCAACTCTATCAATTTCTTTTTGAGTCAAATATGGTATCTTGTATATAGCATATTTTTGGATCTTTTTTCTCAATCCATTCTTCCACTCTGTTTCTTTTGATTGGTGAATTGAAACCCCTTACATATCTCTGTCATGTTATTTTCCTACTGTAGTTTCTCTGCTTTTTTCTTCTGTTTAACTGTTTTACTGCCTTGTAATTGCTTTCTTTTGTTGTTCTTGGGATTGTGATTATTTTTATCTCTGTCTAGAATATGTTTCAGTACTCTTTGTACTGTTGATTTGGTGGTCATGAATTTCTTCAGTTGTTCTTTTTCATAGATTAGTTTTATTCTTTTTCAATAATTGATTTCATTAATTTTGAAAGATAGTTTTGAATTTATATCAACCTGGGTTAAAAATTATTTACTTTCAACACTTCAAATACTTCACTCCAAGCTATTCTTGACTTGAATGTTTGCACTAACAAATCTGCTATTAAATGAGGGGCTTTCATTTATAGGTTATTTAATTCTGTTTTCTAACAGCAATTAGTATTTTGCTTTTGTGTTGAATTTCTGCAATCATGATTATTATATGTCTTGGTGAGGTTTTGGTCATGGCTGTCTGAAATTCTACATGCTTCATTTATTTGTATGTCAAATTCTTTATGCATGCTTGGGAAATTTTCTGCAAAAAGTTTTTAAGGCATTTAGTCTGTATCCAGTTTTCTCCCTGAGCTCAGTCAATTTTCTGTTATGCTTCCTTGCATTATATTTTAGTTGTTGAATTTTTTCATGTTGTCTTGCTATTTTTAAGATATCATTTTATTCTTGCTCACTACCTCTAATTCTGTCTTCAAATTCTGACATTCCATCCTCTCCTTTCAATCTGTTGAATACATCTTCAATGAAAGCTTTAATCTCTTTAGTTCCTATTTGGCTCTGTTTCATAAATTCTATTTCTTTCCTTTGTTGATTATTTTTTGTTTACATCATTTTTCTAAGTTCATCTATTTTTTATTTGCGTCTACTCTAATAGCTTTGATTTTAAAGATCATTAGTTTTGTACCTGAGAGATTATTTTCTTTATATCTTTTTTCCACTTTTTTTTACCCCATTGTTATTATTTCAGAAATTTCTAGTGTTTGACTACAAATTCATCTATTTTATTGGATTATCATGGGGGCATAGCAGCATGGGGTTGCATTTTACTCCTGCATCTAGTTGTTTTGTGTATCTTCTTTAATTTTCTTTTGTTTCTTTTATGTTGATGATTGTCGACATATAGTCTTAGTTTTATCACTAGTACTGAGGCTTCTGTAGGAGATTTCTGTTGATCTGGGAAATCCTCTAGGTATAAATGGGTCTATATAGATATCTCAAGAATCAAGCCGGGCATGGTGGCGCATGCCTGTAATCCCAGCACTAGGGAGGCTGAGGCAGGAGGATTGTTGTGAGTTCGAGACCAGCCTGAGCTACAAAGTGAGCTTAAGGCCAGCCTGAACTGCTCAGTGAGACCCTGTCTCAAAAAAGACAAAAAAAAAAAAAAAAAAGAATCAACCTTCCCAATTGGTAAAGTATGAAAAGTCGCTGTCTGACTCAGCACTCAATCCTTTGGTCCAGGATTGTGATGTTGATTATGACTCCATACAATCACATTGTTTTATCCAGGTGAAAAAAAAAATTTGATTATGGCATGTATGGCATTCTGGGTAAATCTCCTATACCCAATTTATTGTTTTTGAGTAAGTAACTTATTTTTTAATTTCGTTTTTAAAAGAGCACAAATTACAATAAAAATAATAATGATACAAATTTTCACTTAAGAAAGTAATATAGCTTTTATCCTCTTCCTCCAGACCTGCCCTACCACTCCAGACCCAGCACAGCCCACCCTGTGAGAGAACTTCCACCGGGCTCTAGGAACTGCTCCAGATCAGTACAACCCCAGGTCCCCTGAGTGTGTGAGACAGCTTCTACATTGTCCTGCACTCGTCAGACCAAGAACAGGCCTGCCATGTGACAGAGACCATTCCCTGCATTCTGTGGACCGATTCTGCCACTCCAGACCAAACACGCCCACTGTATGAGTGAGAATATCCACCACCATGTTTGGAGGCCTGCAGACCCGTCAAAGTCCAGGCCCGGTGAGTGTGTGGGAGAGCTTCTGTGGTCCCCTGCCCCCACCCATAACCCTTCAGACACAGCCCAGGCCTCGCATATAGGCCTGGGATGAAACACTGAAGTGGAAGTCTCTGGAATGAAACTAGGGTCAAAACCATGCAGCTAATCCAGGACCAGAACATCTTGCCAAAGGGAGGCACAAAAGGCTCACTTCCAAGGGCAGCAACAGGAAGGAGCTGAGCACAGCAGCCAGACCGAAGCCAGGCAAATCTACAGGAACTAGAACTTGTTATATCAGTAACTCAATTTCATTAGGTGCTAAGGTTATAAGTGCACCAAAGATCTACACCAAAGGTTAGAAGTCAGAGCTATCCAAAATGATAAAAACAAGGAGGTAATGCAATTTCAGGCCTCGAGACAACACAGAACAAGTGCAGAGGACACTAGCTCACCTGAAATGTATTAATTAATAGCATCAGAAGTAAATAAGGAACAGCCGAAAGGCATAGGGGAACTCTGAGCAGAATTTATCTCAGAAATAAAAAAAAAAACCTTTGAAATCATAGCATCTGAAGTAAAGTAGCAAATGCAGAAACGTATGGAGAAAACCTAATCTGAAAACAATTTGCACTAAAAGAATTAATTACTGCATCTAAAGAAGACATACATAAAAAATATAGAGGAGAATAGAAAAATGACAGATTCCTTGAATGAGCAACAGAGGAAAGAAATAGGTCACATGAAACAGTGTCAAAGAAATCTACAGGAACCTGAAATCTCAATTAAAAGCATGCAAAACTGTTTGAATGAAAGTGAAGATAGAGTTTCAGATCAGAATGATGCTGGTGCAGCTAGTGAAAAAGTAATCTCTTAAAAACAACTAGGATGCAGGAAAAAATAATTCGTCACATGCAAGACAATGCAAAGGTGAACAACATGAAACTAATAGGCATCAATGAGAAAGAAGTCAATACAAATGATATAAAAAGAATACGGGCAGCAGTAATAGCAGAAAACTTGCCAAGTATGAGGAAACAATCTGAATTCAGATAACAGAAGCAGGCAGAATTCCAAATAAGTTCAACCCAATTAAAACCACACCCAGACATATAATAGTCAAGATCCCAAGAATCCAGCATGAGAACAATATAAAGAATGCTGCTAGAGAAAAGAAGCCGATAACATTCAAAGGAAAACCTATCAGAATTATGGCTAACTTCTTTGCACAAACTATGAAGAGCATGGAACAGAGTATTTCAAGTCCTGTATGAAAAATAATTCCAGCCCAGACTACTATATCCTTCCAAAATCTCTCTCAACTTTGATGGAGAACTGAAATACTTCCATGACAAAAAACAACTAAACAATTTCATAATGACAAAGTCAGCCCTACACAGACTGCTGAAAGATGTTCAAGAGAGAGAGCAAAATGAGCAGAAATCCTTAAAAGAGAACAGAAGGAACCAACAAAAAAAGCAAAAAATTAAACACAAAAGAAAAAAAAGAGTAAACAACAGGTAAATAACATGTCAAGATTATGTCAACACATCTCAATTATAACCATCAATGTAAATGGATTCAATTCACCAATTAAGAGAAATAGACTGGCACAGTGGAATAGGAAACAAAATCCAAAAATATGCTGTATACAAGAAACACATTTAACTCATAAAGAAATTCATAGGCAGAAAGTCAAGGGATGGAAAACAGTAATTCATAACTCAGCACCTCACAAAAAACAGGAGAAGCAATTCTGTTCTCCGAGGCTCTCAACGTCAAACCAAGAATGATAAATCTAAATAAAGAAGGCACTATGTACTGGTTAGGGGAAATATTCAAGAAGAAGAAGTAACACTCATAAATATATATGCATCAAGCACAGGAGCACCCAACTATATAAGACAAATCTTAATAGACATGAAAAATCTAATATCCAGGACCACAATGTTAACAGGAGACCTTAATATCCCCTTATCTAAAAAAGATAGGTCAACCAGACAACAAATTACCAAAGAAGTAGCAAAACTGAAACAGAGCTTGGAAGAAATGGACTTAGTGAACATATGCAGAGCATTCACCCAACCACAACTGAATATACATTTTTTTCCAGCTGCACAAGGGTCATTTTCTAAAGTAGACCACATACTAGTCCATAGGTCATGCTTAAGTATATGCAAGAAAACAGAAATTATCCTATGCATATTGTCTGACCACGGTGCAATGAAACTGGAAATAAATGACAAAATAAACCAGACAAAAACCCTAAATACATGGAAATAAAACAACACCCTACTCAGCAATCAAAAGGTCACAGATGAAATTTAACAAGAAATCCAATAATATCTACAATTCAGTGAAAATTCAAGCACAACTTATTGGGATTTACAGGATGAGATGAAAGCAGTTCTCGGAGAGATATTTATAGCTATGAACTCACACATTAGGAAAACAGAACAGGAATGAATAAAAACCCTAATGCTGCACTTCCAACATCTAGAAAAGGAAAAGCAAACCAAACCCAGAGCCCAAAGGCAGGAAAAAATCATATAGATTACAGCAGAAATTAAGTTGAGACAAAGAAAAGAGTTCAAAGAATCAATGAATCAAGAAGCTGGTTCATTCAAAGATTAAATAAAACTGATAAGCCCCTAGATAAGCTCACCAAAAAGAGGAAAGAAAAAAAATTCAAATACAAGCAATAAGGAATGAAAAGGGTGAAATCATCACATACCCAGTGGAAATTCAAAAGATTATCAATATCTACTTAGAGAATCTTTACCCTCACAGAATAGAAGACACAGAAGAAATGGACAGATTCCTCGAAAGGTACAAATTACCAAAACTGAATAAAGAAGATATAGCAACTCTCAATAACCCAGTAACAGCCAATGAAATATGAAATGTAATAAAAAGCCTGCTGACAAAGAAAAATCAAGGTCCTGATAGATTCATGGCTGAATTCTACAATAAATTTATAGAATATATAATCCCTATACTCCTCAAACTCTTCAATGAAATTGCAAAGGAAACAATTCTCCCAAAATCATTCCTGGAGGTAATTATTATACTAATACCAAAACGAGGGAAAGACACAACTAAAAAAGAGAACTACAGGCCAATCTCCCTCATGAAGATACATGCAAAAATGCTCAATAGTATATTAGGAAATAGAATACATTAAATCATCAAGAAGATCACACAACATGACCAAGTAGAATTCATCCCAGGATGCAAGGATGGTTCAATATTCACAAATCTATATATGTAGTACACTATATCAATACAGAAAAAGCTAAAAACCACGTGGTCACCTAAAAGCAGAAAAGGCTTTTGACAAAGTCTAGCATTCAGACATGTTCAAAGTCATATGGAAAGTTGAATTAGAAGGCCGCTACTTCAATCTGATTAAAGGCGTCTATGACAACCAATGGCTAATATAATTCTAAATGGGGAAAAACGAAAATCTTTTACTCTCATATTTGGTACAAGACAAGAATATCCTCTATCACACCTTGTATTCAATATAGTTCTGGAATTATTATATAGTGCCATTAGAGAAGAGGGAAAGATAAAAGAAATAACGATAGGTAAAGAAGAAGTTAAATTATCATTATTCACAGATGACATGATACTTTACTTGGAAGACCCAAAAAACTCCACCAAGAAACTACTAGAATTTGTACACAAATTCATTAGTACAGCAGGTTATAAAGTCAATGCCCAAAAGTCAGTAGCATTCCTCTGCACAGACATTGAGACAGAAATTAGAGAAGCAATACCTTTTACAATAGCACCATGGAAAATGAAATACCTTGGAATTTATCTAACTAATGAAGACAAAGATATTTTCATGGAAAATTACAGTACTCTGAAAAAGGGGCTCATACAGAATTTCAGAAAATGGAAAGATATTCCCTACTCCTGGATAGGAAGAGTCAATGTTGTGAAGATGGCTATACTCCCAAAATTGCTGTACAGATTCAATGCAATCCCTATGAAAGTATGAACATAGATCCAAGACCTAGAAAAATCATTCCTAAAATTTATTTAGAACCAAAAAAGACCTAGAATAGCAAAGGCAATCCTGGCCAAGAAAGACAAGGCAAGAAGCATCACAATTCCTGAGTTGAAATTATACTACAAAGCCACTGTGATAAAATCAGCATGGTATTGGCAACAAGATGAACCTGAGGATCAATGGAATAGACTAGAAGATGCAGTGGCCTCTATGACCACACTCAACAACTTGATCTTTGATGGAGGGGCCAAACACACTTACTGGAACAAAGACAGCCTCTTTAACAAATGGTTCTGGAAAAACTGGCTCTCCACACACCAAAAACTAAAACTTGACATAGGTCTATCACTATGTACTAAGCTAAAGACAAAATGTACTAAAGATCTAAACATTAAAAGAGAAACACTAAATCTTCTGGAAGAGAAAGTAGGAGGAACTATTAAAGACATAGGGGTAGGCAAAGAGTTCATGAACAAAACTCAAATTGCATGAATAATACGTGAAAGAATTAACCACTGGGGCCTCATCTTATTGAGAAGTTGTATATCAAAAGAAGTTACCAAGAAAGTGAAAAGATAACCCACAAATTTTAAAAAAAGTCTTAGTTCATAAACACTCAAACAAAAGTCTAATCCCTATTATTTATAAAGAACTAAAAAAAATTAGTGCCCTTAAATGTAAAGATCCAATCCAGAAATGGGCATCCAAGATGAACCCACACTTCTCAGAGGATGAAATTAAGGAAGCAGTTAAACATAAGAAAAATGCTCCACATCACTAGTCATTCGTGAAATGAAAATTAAAACAACACTGAGATATCATTTTACCACAGAAAAAATAGCTATCACAAAGAAATCAACCAACAACAAATGTTGGAGAGGTTGTGAGTAAAAGGGAACCCTCCTCCATTGCTGGTGGGAATATGGACTGGTGCAAACATTATGGAAATCAGTGTGGAGACACCTTACGGCACTAGCACTGGAAATCTCATTCAAGCCAGCTGTCCCCCTACTGGGAATTTTCCCAGAGGAACACTTATATCATAGTGATATATGTGTACCTATGTTTATAGCAGCCCAATTTGTGATAGCCAAATCTTGAAAACAACCAAGATGCCCATCACATGAGAAATGGTTGAAGAGCCGGGGATATAGCTTGGTGCCCTAGTGCCTACATAGGAAGTGCAAAGTGCTGAGTTCGATTCCTGATAGCACCAAAAAAAAAAAAAAAAGAAAGAGAGAGAGAGAGAGAAATGGTTGAAAAAGATGTATTTTTATACAATGGAGTACTACTCAGCTATAATGAATGATAAACTTGAAGTTTCATATTTAAGTGAATGACACTTAAGAATATACTTATAAGTGAAATAAACCAGACACACAAGTGTAAATATCATATAGTTTGTCTTGTATAACAAATCAAAAGAAGTACAAATATAAAGGTATAACACAGCTAAAAGGTAAACGAGAACTTGAGGATTGGACAATGAGGAGAGGGCAACAAGAAAAGCCAAGAAACATGACAGGGACAAAACCATACATTTACATGCACTAGATGAGTAAGCCAACGATCCAGAGAAACATCAGCAGGTTTTGAAACTAGTATTTAATTGGTAGGATTCTCACCCTGACTAATCATACATGCTGATACTGTGAACCAAGCAAGTGCACTGAAGATAGCAATGTGTAATAGAAGGGTCATGCTTGAAATGCTTGTCATTCTGATCTAAATACGTACTTCCTGTTGTGACATACCAAATATTACTCTACTGTCTTTCAAATAAAACCCTTTTTAAACAAATGGTGATAAATGAAAAATAATACACAGGAAAAAAAATGTCACAGGAGTGTCCTGCTACAATGCTGCATATGTATAGATTTCTAAATTTCTCTGTAAATATATGTCAGTGTTTATTCCTATTTTTTGATTGCTTTTTCTTAATGTTCTGAAGGACTTAAAGTTTAATATCTCAATACTTAATGGAAAATACCTGTTCCATGGTATGCTTACGATGTCTGATATTTAGACAGATAGTGAGGGCAAACCGAAGTGCATATGTTGCAGGGTAATAATAAGCTTCTCTTCTGGAGGGTTAACAACATAAGTTTGCAGGTTAAAAATTGGTGAAAAGGAAGAGCTGCAAGGTCAGTCAACATTTTGGCCCTGGACTTTCAAAGTCAGTGAAGACTGAGGACACAGGAGAACGTGTACTCTACCATCATGTAACCCGGTTGTATTCCAAATTTTCTGATCAAGGATATTATGGAGCCACAGAAGAGTGTGATTGATGATGTATAGTGTGCCTAAGGAGAGTCACATGGAGAGAAAATATTAAGGACTGCACAGAGAGCAAATTGGTCAAGCTATGACCATGACTCATCCACATGGCTGACACTAACAAAGGATCTATAAAGTGTGGTACAGGATAAACCCTGAGGGGACTTGACTGACCTTATCAGATGCAGAAGTTACATTTATTGTTATATAGGTTTTGCTTTATCTTGGTCTTAACCATCCAGCAGAAAAGTATAAAAACAAGGTATATAAAGTAAAGCCATATAATATAATGAGCTGTGAAGGGCTCCAGTCAACAACTTCTGTGGATAACCACTACTATTTTGGGCTGCTGGATTATGTTGGATTGCTTTGCTGAATTCATGCACCTATAGTATTTAGATGCCAATGGAATACCCATCTCTGACAGGACTAAACAAAAAAAGGGGCTTCAAAGGAAGGACCATTTTGTATTTGTATGCACAGAATAGTTAGGATATATGTACAATTATACTTGCTTAACTCAATGAGAAAATTTGTACTAGTAATGTTTTCACAGGATATCCGGTTTGCTCCTCATATTATGGATAACCACTAAGGAGATAACAATGCACAATGTATTGATTATTGAAATTGTCCTATTAATCAGCTTTGATGCTATCTCACTGATATTTGTTTCTCAATAAAAAATAAAACAATGTGATAAAAAGCTTTTAACAGAAAAACAAACAAACAAAATTGAAACAAAAAATATCAAAAACCAGGAATCATGGTGGTACATGCCTGTAATCCTAACAACCCCTGGCCTGAGGTATGTGTCTGTCACTGTATTTTTCACCTGGCCCTCACTGTAAAATGTAAAGGGTTAACAGAATTTTGTGCCTTAACTGTGGAAAATTATTGAAAAACCATTGATCTTCCTGTGAGCTACTCTCTCCCTCTCGGCTCAAGGCTGTTGGACAATAAATAACTGTTTCTTGTCAAGGCAGCAAGGTAAGACAAACTTCCCTCCCTAACCATCTTCTGTAATGTTGTCAGCTTAAGATGTATCTTGTAAAAATGTGCACTTATCACTAAGCTGTGAAAGACCCTTTAGTTATGAACAGTTTTCAGCTGTGTCAAATGAATGTAGTTTTCTGTTGTTCTGTAATACATAACAAACTCACTTACCCAACTGGATGTGATTTATATTATAAATACCCCCCTGCTACCACGTTTGGGTGCCGATCAGTCTTCTCCTGCCTGAGAAATGGCTGACAGACCTCAACTCAGTAAATAAAAGGCTTAACTAAAAAAAATACAAATTTCATAGTATTTGTTGTAATACATAGTACTGTCTTCCATCTAGTTATTCATATTACCAGATATATGCATGTGAAATTGGAAGAAAAAAGAAATGCATAAGAAATTAAGAAGACAAAAAGGAGAAACATCTGAAAAAATAGACAAAACATTAAAGCAGCACTTCTTTCCATAGACCAGCAGAAATGTACAGTACAGTTATTCAAACCCTCCTGCTTACATACATAGATAAATCTCTTTCGCCAACTTCCTCTCAAGTCCTTATCCTCAACTTAGTAACTCTTTCCTTTTGAATAAGTGTATTCTCTTTGCTCAGTGACTATTGTACCCTTAAGATTACTTTTTTTATTTTCACATTCTCACACAAAGGAGATAATATGATGTTTGCACATTCAGGTCTGATTCACTTCACTTAGGAGTATGTTCTCTGGTTGCATCCACTTACAGAAGGAAGACTCAAATTCATTCTTTTTTTTTTTTAGCTGAATAATGTACCATTGCATAAAAATACCACAGATTTCTTATCCATTCTTCAGTTGATAGTCATCTGGGTTTTTTCCAGGATTTAGCTATAAAAAATTGCACTGCTATAAACATGGATGCACATATATCGTTGTGGTATGAGGTTTTCCATTCTTCTGGAAAAATAGCCAGGAAAGGAATAGCTGGCTTGAATAATATTTCCAATTCTAGCTTTTGAAAGAATCGCCACACTGATTTCCATAGTGGTTGTACCGGTCTGCGCTCTTACTAATAGTGGGAAGTGTTCTTTTTTCTTTACAGCCTGTCCTGTATTATTTGTTATTGGCTGACTTTTTTTTTTACAGAACCAGGGATTGAACTCAGACCCTTGATCTTGCCAGGTGCTGGTTGAGCTCTTGATGTTAGCCATTGTTTCTGGCATGAGATGGAATTTCAAGGTTGTTTTAATTTGGATCCTCAGATGATCAACAATGCTGAACATTTTTTCATGTATTTATTTGCCATTTGTATTTCTTTCTCTGTGAAGTATATAATCATCACAGCTGCCAAGTTTTGGATTGGGTCTTTGAATTTGGTGTCCTTATTTTTTATATTTCTTTGTGTGTTCCAGATAGAAGGGTTTTGTTTGAGGGACAGTGAACTATAATCTTTTCCCAGTTTATTTATCTTTTAATTCTGTTGGAGATTTGTTTTCAAGTGCAGAAAGTTTCAAAAAGATGACATTTCACTTGGTGGTACTTTAAAGTATTTCTAGGCAGTTTGGTTTTTGTTCTTGAACTTTCTACCTACTCCTATGTGTTTAATATTTCTACATACATTTTCCTCCAGAAGATCTTGCATTTCTGTTGTAATATTTAAATCTTTGATTCATTGTGACTATAGCTGTGTGTATGATTATAGGCACGGGTCTAGTTTTAGCCTTCCACATATGGAATGCCAGTTTCTCCAGCACCACTTATTAAAGAGGCTGTCTTTCTTCTAGTGAGCCTGTTTGGCCCCTTTACCAAAGATAAATGTATATGTATATGTGTCTGCATCTTATAATCTGGTCCACTGATCCTCAGGTCTGTCTGTATGCCAGCACCATACTGATTTTATCATAGTAGCTTTACAGTATAATTTCAGGTCAGGGATTGTGATACCTCCTGCCTTTCATTTCTTTCCTAAGACTGCTTTTAATATTGTGGGACTCTTCTCATTCAAAATGAATTTGACAAATGTTTGCTCTGGCTGTGTGAGGTATACTAATGATATTTTAAGCTGTATTGCAATTTTGGTAGTATGGCAATTTTCATAACATTTGCTCTTGCTATCCAGGAGCATTGAATATCTTCACACTTTCTCAAACCCTATTAAATCTCTTTTCTCAAAGCACCATAATTTTCACTGTATCAGTCTTTT
Organism: Ctenomys sociabilis; assembly: GCA_004027165.1. NCBI lineage: Eukaryota > Metazoa > Chordata > Mammalia > Rodentia > Ctenomyidae > Ctenomys > Ctenomys sociabilis. The sequence continues at coordinate 19,164 of PVKA01023008.1, read as the reverse complement.
ACATCCTGTGTGCGATTGAGTCCGAAGTATTTCTTTCTTTCTTTTCTTTTTTTTTGAGGGGATGTTATTGTGAAAAGCATGGTTTCCCTAATTTCTCTCTCAGTGTGTTAATTCTTTGTGTACAAAAATTCTACTGATTTTTGTATCCTGCTATGTTGCTAAATTTGATGATTAAATCTATAAGACCCCTGATGGAGTTTTGTGAGTCCTCTATATAGAGTATGTGCAAATAATAATTTTACAGCTTTTTTCTATCCTTATTCCTTTTGTTTCTCTCTCTTGTCTAATTGTTCTAGCTAATGTTTCCAGAACTATATATATAGGAGTAGAGACAATGGACATCCTTGTTTTATTTTTAATTTTAAAGTGAAGGATTTGCCCGTTTGGTAAGATGGTAGCTGTTGGTTTCTCATACATGGCTTTTATAAGGTTTTTTTTTTTTTTTTTATCATAAATGAGTGTTTTGACTCTGCAAAAAGATTTTTCTGAATCTATTGAGATGATTATGGTTTTTTTGTTTGTTTGTTTGTTTGTTTGTTTTTGTCCTTGGTTCTATTGGTGTGGTGTTTTACATTTATGGAGTTGTGTAGGTTGAACCATCCCTGCATTCCTGCAAAAAAATCCCACTTAATCATGACATATAATCTTCATAATGTGCTGCATTGTTTTCTAGTGTTTTTTTTGAGAATTTTTCATCTGTATTCATTACATTGGCCTGTAGTTCTATTTACTAGTTTGATCTTTGTCTGGGCTTTGAAACAGAGTAATATTTGCCTCCAGGAATGAGTTTGGGAGAATTGCTTTCCTTTCAATTTCATTGAAGAATTTCAGAAAAGTGGCATTAACTTCCTTAAATTTCTTGTACAATACTGCTATGAATCTATCGGGACTTTGGCTTTTCTTTGTTGGTAGATTTTACATTTTTTTATTTCATTTCTCATTATTGAGTTATTCATAGTTTGTGTATCTTCTTGACTTAGCTTTGGCATTTCATATGTATGTAGGAAACTTGATTTCCTATGTGTTTTCAATCCTGTGAGAGCAAAGATTTTGGAAGCAGGTATTGATGATTTTCTGAATATCTCTAGGGTCTGTAGTGAATTTCCCCTTTTCATTCTTTATTGTATGAATTTTTGTATTTCTTTTTTTTCCCCCCTGTATTTTAGCGAAGAGTCTATGGGTGTTCAGTGTTTCACTGCTAGATTGGATTTGCAATGATTCTTCTATATACAGCCTCCCAAGGGCTGGGATTGCAGGCACACACCACCATGTCCAGTCTCAATTGCCATCTCAGTACACCCTTGGGGAGGAACAAGCACAGTAGGCCTGGGGATAAATCATTTAATTGTTTGTTTGTTTGCTTATTTATTCATTATAGGGTCTGGACATGCAGCTCAGACTCATAGTGCTCCTATTGTCTTAGCCTTCCCAGCTGTGGGATTATAGACATGTGCCCCCAAGTCCAGTTTCAGTGGTCAGCTTGGTGTGGAGCTGCAGTTGCATAGTTGATAGTTTTTTCTTTCATTTTTTGTTAGGCTGGTTTACCAATTTTACTCATTTTTCAAATATCCAACTCTTTCATTCATTCTGTGTATTGTTTTCTTCATCTCCAATGCACTAATTTTTGCTCTAATCTTTATAATTTCTTGGCTTCTTTGAGATTTGGCTTTGACTTGCTTATCTTTTTTAGGAGCTTGAGTACAGCATAAGATCATTTATTTTGGGCTTGTTCTATTTTCCTAATGTGTGAATTGTCACTCTAAGTTTTCCTCTTCAGGCAGCATTCAGTGCATCCCACAAATTTTGGTAAGTTGTATGTACATTTCAGTTTGATTATAAATGTAAGTTTTTAATTTCTTCTTTAATTTTATCTGTGACCCACTGGTTGTTTATGAGGTTGTTATCTAACTTCGATGTGCTTTGAGGTTTTTGTAGTTTCTGTGGCCAATAGATTCCAGTGTAATTTCACTGTGATCAGATACAATGGGATAATTTCAGTTGCTTTGTGTTTACTTAAGAGTGCTCTGTGTGCTAGTACAAGGCATATTTTGGAGAATGTCCCATGTGCTGCTGAGAAAAAAAATGTGTATTCTGTTGCTGCTGGGTGAAGCACTCTGTAAAGGTCTCTACCAAGTCAATTTCTTCACATATTTTGTTCAGTTCTGTTATTTCTGCACTGATTTGTTTTTTGCCTAGTTGATCTATCTCTTTTGCGACAGTAGTATGTTAAAGATCCCCACTACTATTGTATTATGGCCAATTTGATTTTTTATATCTGTTAAAATTTTTTCTATGTAGGTGAGTGCTCATACATTGGATGTATATCTATTTATTGTTGTTATATCTTCCTCTTGAAGTTTCCCCTTAACAAGTATAGTGGCCTTCTTTATCTCTTTGGATGATTTTTGGTTTGAAATAGATATTGTCAGCAACCAAGATACCTAGCCCTGCTTTTCTAATTTCCTGTGGCATAGAGGATTATTTTCTATCCTTTAACTTTTAATCTGTGAATTTCCTTTTGAGTTAAATGTGTTTCTTTTTTATTTTGTTTTTTTGGCAGAGCCAGGGATTGAACTCAGCTGCCCAATTATTCCTGCATGTTGCTAATATTTTCTTAGATGAACTAACACATGCTTTCATACTTACATTAAAGTCTACATTTTTTTTTTTTTTTGTGGAATCAGGGATTCAACTCAGGCCCTTGCACTTGCCAGGGAAGTGCTTATTCCACTGAGTCATCTCTAGGCTCAAAATGTTTTGATTATTCAGACTTCTATCTTGTCTCCAAGTATACATTTCTCTCTTGACAATGGATCAGTGTTTTTATCTTCTATGTTTTTGTTTGCTAATGTGTGTTTCAAAGTTTTATGACAATCTAGAAATAATGTAGAAAAGTACAGCAGAGATAATAGTAAATCATACTTTTGCCTAGAAATAACCATACCTCTCCTCATGTCGGACTGCCTTCTTAGGGTCAAGAGAATAAGTCAATCTAGACAGTAACTGACCTGAGTTTGTTTCTGGTTGTTGCAAACTAACCTCAGAGGTAAGGTTTATCCTTTAGTGGGCTTGTGTTTATAAAAGAACATAGGGGTGTGTGAATTTTTTTCTCAGTGTCCTTGCTGTCAGCATTTAGCAGTCTCTGAACTCCTGAATGATGGTCATGATTCTACCCCAAAAGAAGACTACTGTTGCTATATGTTCAGTGATAAGCTAATAGAGGGAACAGAAAAATCCTTGACTGCTTTTTCTGGCCTTAATCATGCACCCGGGCCTCTGGAGCAATGTCAGTCAAACTATTTTAAGTATTTGTGGAAGTTATGGGTAGGAGATAATTTCATAACCTTCCCCCTATGAAGTCTTACCACTGTTTTGCATCCATGAATGTCCTGAAGCAAATGAAGTTTTGTACCTCTGAGCAGATTGCCATTTTTTCCTTCATTCACTTTTTTCTCAGAAATTACAGCTCTCTAGTCAGTTTCCCAGCAGATTTCCTATCCCTTGTTAAGTGGCTTAAGTCTTCCATTCATGTGAAAAAAAATGATCTAGGAAAATATATAGTATTTTGTGGCTGGCTCCTCACCCACAGGTACCATAAACTTTGTATAAGGCTGTACCATGGAGAGAGTTCCTCTGATTAACTATTATTAAGTGCAATCAGTGGAGATTTTCTAAAATATTGCTTGTGAGTGAAAATGGATTTGTATGGGGGTGGAATATTTCAGTTATTCCAAATTGTCATACTAGACCATACTTGTCATTCAATAATACATTAAGTATGTGAGACATGTCTTATATACTTTAATGGAAGTTACCTCTCTCTCTCTTGTGCTCTATCAAATGGAACCATATCCCCTTGAAAAATTGTCTCAACTTTTTTTGAATTTTATTGTTTTGTAATGACAAATATGTTAAAGTATCAAGGATAGATTAATTCTGTAGACTACCACAATTTTTTTTCATACTGCCAAGTTAAGAGCTCCTTATTTGTGATTCCCTACATTCTAACAACATACACATAGTTGACCAAGTTTTCTTCCAGTAAAGGAAGGCAAGGCCCATCATTTTGAGGAACTTATAAGACTAGAAATATGCACACTCATAAATGAACAAATAGAAGGATCATGGTGAGATATAAAGCTCTTTTCAGTCTTGGAAAATGACTTTAAGAAAAAATGAAGTCCATTTCAGTTGACAGAGAATGAATTTGAATTGTTACTTTCCAGTAATTATGAAGATTAGGTTTGAGAATTGATCAGTATGTAATGATGTAGAAGAATAAGAAGAAAGTAAAATATACATGAGTGAAGTATGGGATTAATCTTGGCAAAAAGTCAACAGAGAGCTTCTTTGAATAGAACATAGAAAATTATGGGGCAGGTGACAGGAAACAAGGTAGAAGACACCAGTGCAGCACTGATGTTGGAAGTAGAATAAGAATCAGTATAAACTCTTTCTAATAGTCCTAGTGTCCACTAAAATGGTTAAGCCATGTAAACAATTATGCTATGATGTACAACTACTTGGCTAGATATATGTGGGAAACCTGTGACTCGCACCCACTTTATAATAGTCTCAGCCATGTTCTTAAGTTTCCATTCCTCTGCTGTTAAGTTCCTAATTCTTCTTACCCTGCCTATTTCCCATAAGTCTCCTGCTATGCCTCAGAGGTGGGACTTCCTGTCATAGCCCCGTTGCCTAGTTACTCACGCCTTTTACCTGCCGAGGTCATTTCCCTATGCCCAGTTTCCTTTGAATAAATGAGACTTGATCAGAATCCTATCTTGTCTCCATTTCTCGTGTCTCTTGTCCCTTGTCCCTTATTCATCCCTGCTCCTTTCTCAGGTGACCTATGTTGACTTCCCCACTGGATGGGACAAGTGGTGCCCAATGTGGGGCACTCTGGTACGAAGGATCCAGTGACAGAGCCAGTATCTACTATTAAATTTTTATACTTTTACCGCAATAAAATGACAAACCAGGTAAGAAGAAAAAGGCTAAGAAGGGTCCTTTGGAGAGATCTCCATACCAGACAATGGAAGGGACTCAGTCCACAACTAACCTGGGGCAAAGGGTGTGCTTGTGTTTTTCCAGAGAATGCTAACTGACCTAATTGGATACCAGAGTGCACTGTCAGGCTGTACCATGGAGCCAGATCTAAAGAAGTTAACAGTGACTGGCTAGATCCAGCCTGGGACCTCTTGAAGGAAGTGACCAAATGGAAATATGAGGTCTAAATAGCTGACAAAATATGTAAAAATAATTAATTTTTTTCAGTGTTGTCAAAAATACAAAATATCATCAATTATAGATGCAAGATTTCATTCCTTCCAAGCTTTTCTTTTCTTTTTTTTTTTGCCTTTTTTGAGACAGGGTCTCATTATGCAGTTCAGGCTGGCCTTAAACTCACTTTGTAGCTCAGGCTGGTCTCGAACTCACAACAATCCTCCTGCCTCAGCCTTCCGAGTGCTGGGATTACAGGCCTGCGCCACCACACCCGGCTTTTCCAAGCTTTTCTAATAAGAGATCTCTAATAATTAATAAATAACAAAATGTGACTAGTCTACTTATAAAATTTCTAAAGCTTGTAACACAATTGCTATAATTTAATTTGGCCAAATATCTGAGTGCACTCTTGATTTTTTTTAAAGGGTTTATGTGTCTGTGTTTATGTGTTTGTGTGTCTTTCAATGAGCAGCTGCTCCTTTTTTCCTTTTTTTGTTTTTTTTGATTATTTGTTCCAAATATAATTTGAGATATAGACTTGAAAGCATGCTTTTTCCTAAACTAACAGTCTTAAAGTGATATTAAAATTGTTTATATACATCATAAGGTTTAAGCTAATTAAACAAAAATTCTTTAGAGTGAAAAAATTATTAACAGAGGAGTCCAATTAATGAATAAGAGGTATGGCCATCCTTTTTATTTATTAATGAGAGCTCCCAATAATCTCAGTAGTCTCTTAGGAGACACTTTGCATAAGTAGAGATGATTTGTTAAAAGTGCTATACAAAACAAAATACTTAAGTATATCAAAATATCATCAAGATTGTCTTACTACAATGTTCTATATGGCTTTGATTTCTAAATGTCTATAAAAATGTGTAATTTGTCTGTTATCATTCTATAGAGACATATCAATGAATAATTATAAAATGAGCTAATAAAAGCTTTAAAATGCTTATAAAACAAAAAAGGGGGAATGGTACCCCACAAGGGGTCACCTAGAAATATTTTATTTCATTCCTTATTCATCCTCAATTTTTTAAAATTTGGATGGCAATGGACCATCAGCAGCCACTCACAAAGCCCTTAGTGCCTCTAGCCCTGATCTGGCTAAAGATTGTTGGCTGTGCATGACCTTAGGCACCCCCATGCCCCTCGCTCTTCCATCAAATTCTACCCCACATAGCACTGTGGATCTCAAAAACCAGAATTGTAGTACTGGCCTCCCCTTTAGAGTTCAGCCTGTGGCTTTCAAAAACTCCTTCTGTATATAGGGGAACATCCACAATGATAGTTACTCTGTTGATGTTAGATTTGTCACTTTTACCAACTGTAGTCAGATGACTCTATTTGCCCCAAGAAGAGGCACGTGTTTATATGTGGGGGAAGCTTATCCTGCACATTTTTACCAGCCAATTGGACAGGGCTCTGTGTCATGGCTACCCTACTACCTGACATAGATGTCATCCCTGGAGAAGAGCCCGTGCCAATCCCTGGTTTTGATTATGCTTCAGGCCACACTAAGAGAGCAGTCCAGCACATCCCTTTATTAGTAGGACTAGGAATCACAGCAGCCATGGGAACAGGAACAGCAGGATTAGGGGTAGCAGTGCATTCTTATACCAAACTAATCAGTTGATTGACAATGTACAAGCACTGTCTGGTACTTTTCAAGATATCCAAGATCAGATAGATTCTCTTGTGGAAGCAGTCCTTCAAAATAGGAGAGGTTTAGATCTTCTAACAGCAGAACAGGGAGGGATCTGCTTGGCTTTACAGGAACACTGTTGCTTCTATACAAACAAATCCAGCATTGTTCGAGACAAAATAAAGAGACTTCAAAAAGATCTTATAAAGAGGAAAAGAGAGCTATTTGATAACCCTTTTTGGGGTGCATGGAATGGAATGCTGCCCTATCTTCTCCTCCTATTGGGACTCTTGATTGGTCTATTAATACTTTTATGAATAGGACCCTGTCTTTTCAATAGACTGATGACTTTCATTAAACAATTGGGTACCATTAAAGTGCAACCCATACAGGTCCATTGCCATAGGCCTGAAATGGTCGACAGAGAAAATTATGTTGAACTCCGAAAAAGCTCACTATAATGATGCCCAATCTAGGTAAAAGTGATTTTCTCACCTTGGTGAGATGGACCGGATAGGCAGAGATGGGCAACTAGACGTTCACATGCGTCACTGACCGCCACCTAAGACAGGAGCTGGGCCATTTGCTGCCCTACCTTCCAGGGACAGGTAAGATCTGGTTCAGTCCCTTGTGAAAGCATCTTGACCTAAGACAGGCACAGTCCCCTCAAGAAATGATGGCCTCTTAAAAAATTTTAAAGAAAAAAAGGGGACCTGTGGGAAACCTGTGACTCGGTTTTATAATAGTCTCAGCCATGTTCTTAAGTTTCCATTCCTCTGCTGAGTTAAGTTCCTAATTCTTCTTACCCCGCCTATTTCCCATAAGTCTCCTGCTATGCCTCGGAGGTGGGACTTCCTGTCATAGTCCCATTGCCTAGTGACTCACACCTTTTACCTGCCAATGTCATTTCCCTATGCCTCCACTACATATACCCAGAGTTTCCTTTGAATAAACAAGACTTGATCAGAATCCTGTCTTGTCTCCATTTCTCATGTCTCTTGTCCCTTGTCTCTTCTTCATCCCAGCTCCTTCCCCAGGTGTTGACTTCCCTGCTGGACGGGACAGATATAGTAGTTGTAATTAAAGGAACTGGTTTGTTTTAGGCCTAGAATCCCTAGTGCATCTCACCAAGAGGCTCGCATGCCCTGCAGAATCAGTGAAGTGAAAGAATGTTACACATAGTCTTACAAGCTTCAGGGCATCATATCTTACCCCTTTCTGTGAGGAACATTGGCTTGTTTATTCTATACATGGGGTACTATGCATCTCTGGGAACAAAGAAAATGACAGAATTAGCTCTGTAACATTTATCACACAAGCCTTAGAGATCCAGATGAATCTCATATCCCATGATGAAATGCTTCAAGTAGACTTGCAATATTTTCCTGTTTGAGTTCATAATATGATTCCCATAAGTTTAATATTCAAAATTCAATGATATGTATCAAATTTTAATCCATTGTTACTCAACCCCAACCTAAAACTTCCACTGGAAAGTGGATTTTCCACCACTATCCTGTCTTTTGAATGAGGAAAAAAGGCATTAGTATTTATAGATTCCATTTTCTCACCTTCTAAGGTTCAAATGTCAATAACATCACCTTTCCACTAGAAGCCTCTTACTTCCTATAAAACAAAGATTTAAAAATACGAGGAATAGATTTTTAAAGAAGACGTGTTTGTTGTCATATAAGACCTACTGTACTCATTACAGAGCAGAAATCTCAAAATTTAAGTTTCTTTGGGAGAATGTATCATTTATCTCTCACTTATTCCTTCCTTTAGCAAATGCTTATTGGGATTTTACTATAAAAAATGTGAGAAATGTACACAATAAAAAATGCTGTCTCTGCACTTTAGGAGCTTGTACAATTTGAAAGATGATGTAAAACAGGTAAAACAGTTAGAAGTCTAACACAGGAGCCATTTCCAAGACAAAAAGGCAGATAAATAGAAAGTACTTAACACTTTGTGTACTTGCTGAAGTAGGAGGTCTCAATTATTTGGCTGCAAACAGCAATACATATTCAGAAATATTTTTTATTGCTTGAGTGCCTACATATATCTGTTTGGTGCTCGATGTTGAACCCTGAGCCTCATACATGCCAGTGAGCTGGATCTCTAGTGCTGCATGAATCTTCTTAATGTGACGATGGTCTCCTGCACATACACAAGTGAGTGCAGAGTGGAAATTAGCTTTTTGTGGTGTTACCAGTCATGTTGTTGGGTAGAGAAGACAGAAGAAGCATGTGACCTGGACCTCATATCCAGTGCTCCAAAAGTAGAAAAAATAGCTCCAGAATGCTATCTATATCGAGGTGATAATTACAGTCACTAGATCAGCTAATCTCTCAGGCAAAGAATGTATAAAATGGTAATGCCAAAGGCCAATGCTGGAGCTTTAGGGAATATTAATTCTTTCAGTTTGTAGCCATAGCAGAAACCAGGCAGTATAGAAATCACATCCAGAACCCTGAAGTCATTAACACCAGTCTTTCGCTAACTCTGTTTCTGCTTGGTACAATCAAGCACTGTACAGAGCAATTCTGCATCATTGACTCTGGACTAGATATTTACATGAAGGCTAGACATAGATTCAAAGATATTTAACTTGACCTGTTGTATTTAAAAGCACTTGTGTCAAAGGTTAGTGTTCATTTTTTACTGAGTGTAAGACAGAACCCTAAGGTAAGGACCTGTTTTTATTTTCCCTCTAGGGTAACTTTATCCTCATGTTCATCTGGGGAATCATGCAAGTAAATTGGCTAAGCACATAAACCCAAACTGCCTGAGTCAAGTTTGGGTTTCTATTCTATCTTCAATTATAAGCAGAAATCTCAGGGGGACATGGGGTTCAGAAGACAGATAGTATTTATCTTAGTGTTGCTAGAATGTAATTTAAAATGAATCCAAGAGGAAATGTGCCTTCCCAAATATTCCCAGTGTGCAACGAGGAATGGGAAGATGTTCACAAGGGCAGCCCCTAGGGCAAGGACCCTCAGATTGAGAGAAACCTTCTGTTGAATGCCCTTTGGGGAGACGACAAAACTAGCTCACAGGTTCTTTGTCCTTTACAAGTGACTTTCTCCAGAAATGAATCTAACTGTTATACACTCAATTCTAATTGTTCAGGGTCCTGTGCTTTACAAGTGCACTATTGAGGCATGGTTTTAGTGCAACACTTTGCAAAACAGATTCAGCTAACAACACCTTATAAACACTTCTCACCTACTCTGTGACCCTTTGAGAACCTGAATTCAGGATGGGCATATTTTCTAATGCTCTATGCAGCTTAGCTCATGGCATATGGCAGAATTTGACATAAAGCGTGTAAATTGCAGGAAAGAGTGAGTGAGAGAGAGACAGAGAGACAGAGAGAGACAGAGAGAGAGAGAGAGAGAGAGAGAGAGAGAGAGAGAGAGAGAGAGAGACTAATGTGTGTTACTTCCTGCTTAGGTCACTGAGGGGTGGAAAGAAGAGGCAGAAATTAGCAAGACAGGAGAGAGGTAGAAGTGCTGACAGGACAACAGAAGGAAAAAGCAAGAGAGGAGCAGTAATATGTAAATGGGTGAACAGCCATGAAGAATGAACATTATGTGGTTGATACATTGTGTCTGAGATCTTGGAAGCTTGTCTAGGTCTGCCTGTTAATTCCATGCACTGGGGAGTGGGGATCACACCCTACTGTGGGTAGAACCCACCCCAGAGTGACCCAGCACAAAGAGGTTATATAAAGGACTCAAGGAAGGCTTCTGCATCCCACTTCCTAGAAGGAGTTCTGATCTTTGCTGTGACACTTGACAGCCAAGCCACTTTGGAGGAGCTCTGATCTTTGTGGAGGAGCACCAGTCTTCACAGTCAGCATAGAAGAAAGGGAGAGAGACTTGATGGATGCTGCAGCTGCTTCTCCTTCTCTGCTCTTTGTTGTTTTCTGCCACCATGAACTGCTGCCATTTGTCTTGGAACCAGTAGAGTGTAGACTAAAACCTCCACTAACTGAGATAAACAAACCTTTCCTTCCTTCATTTTGGGTGTTTGTAGTTTGTCCCAGCAATGAGTTAAAAGTAATCAAGAAAAACCTTAAGGGAGGAAAACCTACACATTTGTGCTCTCCTGAGTAATAAGAAATTTGCATCATCTTAAAGCAAAGGCCAACTGATGCTGAGAACAAGGTCAAATGTTCTTTATCTTAAGTTACTGAGGAATGTACTAAGCCTAAGATGGTCAGTAAGGTGGAGGAGTTGACTGTGATATTTGTCCACCTCCTTCTGTACATGCTGGAAAGCAACTCTAATGAGGAGGATGGAAAAGGAAGGACATCTTAATGGCTTGTTTGGAAAGACCAGCTGAAAACCCAGAAAACAAGGTAAAACCAGCACTCTTGCTTCCTTTGTGAGACCAAGGATTACCAACATCAATCAAAATAAACTTAGGAAACAAAACTGTTTTTCAGGGAAGATTTCTTCATTCTAACACAAGGGGTAAGAAACAAGAACGTTCTTCAAAACTTTTGTAGTCACTTTGACAAATGCATATCTACAGACCAAAAAACTTTCTACAGATGGAGGCCAGACATCTGTCCAGAAACACAGAGAAGGTAGTTGTGCCAATCAATGATTCTAACATTCCCTTCATAACAATACTTGATGGAGAACACCTGTCCCATGCTATGTCTAAGATGTTTGATATTCACACAGATAGTGAGGTTAAGCTCAACTGCCTATGGTATAGGATAATAATATTGTTAAGCTTCTCTTCTGGAGGGTTAACAACTTAAGTTTGCAGACCACAAATTAGAGAAAAAGAAGCAACGTAAGGACAGCCAACATGTTGGCCATACCCCTTAAAGGTCAGTGAGGACTCAGGACATAGGAGAACCTGTACTGTAACTTCTTATAACTCAGTTGTGTCTGAAATTTTCAGATCAAAGAGATTATGGGGCCACTGAGGAAAGTAATCAACGATGTAGAGAGTACCTAAGGAGAGTCACATGGAGTGAAAATATTCTCTTGGGCTTTCACAGAGAGCAAATTGGTCAAGCAATGGCCATGACTCATGCACACGACTGACATGGAAAGGATCTACAAACTGTGGTACAGGGCTTCAGGGTAAATCCTGAGGGGATCTGACTGACCTTGTCATATACAAAAGTTCTATTTCTTGTTATATAGGTCTTGCTTTATCTTGGTCTTAACCATCCAGCATAAAAACAGAATAACAAGGCCTGAAAAGTAAAGCTATATTAATATGCTGAGCCATATAGGGCTCAAGTCAACAACTTCTGACATTAGCAGTCCTATAGATAACTCACTAGTATTATGAACTACTGGACTATATTGGATTATTTTGCTGAATTCATGCACCTACTATATTACAATGGCAATGGGATACCCATCTCTGACAAAGCTAAACAAAAATGGGAATACAAATGAAGGATCATTTTGTATATGTATATACAAAATAAGATAGATATACAGCTACTTTCTCTTAATTCGAGAAGAAATATTTGTACTAATAGTGTTTGGACAGGATAACAAGTCTGCATCTTGTACTATGAATAACCACTATGAAGACAACAATATGCGGTGTATTAATTAATGAAACTGTCCTACTAATAGGTTTTGAAACTGTATCATTGCTATTCATTTCTCAATAAAATTAAAAATACAGAGAAAATTTTTAAAAAATAATAAAATTCCCTTCATCTCTAAGCTCTATCTACTCAAAATGTATATATTTTTGATGCAACCAGTCATATTGTTCAGAGAAAATCTATGCCTATGACATCAGGATATGTGCTATGGCTTATGTCTGTATAATTGCCAAAAGCCTCATGCAACAGCTGCTTCAGAAATATGATTGGATTATGGAGGCATATAGCTGACTTGCTATTAAGAGGTACAGTCTGCTAGGATAAGGTAGTTTTTCTGGGTGGTTGTAATCTGCATGGGTTTTTCCCTCACCTCAGATTTATCCACATTCTCTAATTTCTAAAAATCATGCCTTGAGCAGCTCTTGTGCACCATGTCTATCTTGCCTTAAAGCCCATTGACCATGCAAGGTCTAAGGCTCCTTAAATATAAATGAAATTAAAGCTCTTCTCCTAAATGTTGTAGGGCAGTACAATATTTTGTCTCAGTGACAAAGGAAAAGGAATAAGATAAAGTTTGACACCTGAGAAGTAGGGTTCTTTCCATGACACAATTTAAGAACCAATTAAAGGCAAAGAACATTTAACAAATCTATCAAAATTTAAAACAGTGAAACAGAATGAATGCTTAAAATTCTAATCCAAGAACACTTTTCTGATACAGACATACTTTGTTTAATGACCAAGTTTGTTCTTGCCAGTACATTGTTGAATAAATTGGCTGCTGAATGAGGAATTGTATATAGCTTGTACATACAATATTCAGAACCAAGAAATGGTCAAAGGAAATTCCAACTTGATGGGTTTATTTTTATTTTAATAACTCTTACATTCAGTAATGTAATGTATGACAATATAGGAACAATATTTACTGTATAATCAGCAAAAATATGGTACTATATAAACAAGATATACTGTACAAAAAAGACACTGTCAATGCATAATAAGATGTACAGAACTATACAAAAAAGATGGAGTATAACTGTTAAATCCAAATCGTTGTTAAATAAATAGGTTGTTAAATGAGGAATACCTGTAAAATCATCTCTAACTTACATATTAAAAGGTCACATTTATACCAGGAAAAATTAATATAAAATGGACCCTACAAAAATGTATTTTACTAAAACTATTGGAATTATGATGAAAATATTCCACAGACATGAAGACAAAAATCCAATTGAGCTATCATTAGGGTCAATTTATTCCCTAAACTGAAAAACTTGTAAGAATTAATAGGGAGCTATCCTTAATTATATATAAACAAAGAAAACCGGATAATTTTGGAACAAAGTGGGGCATGTACCACTCTATTATAAGGGAGGGGAAATCATACTGGCATTAGTATCTGCAATAACAACATTTTGGAACAGAAGAAAGAAAAGTGACAGAAAATAAAATGAATCACAGTTTTTATATGCAACCAAACCAATCTTTAAGAATAAATCATATGGGTCCAGCCAGGTAGCTCAGAGGACTAAAGTGCCTGCTTGGGCAGAACGCAGTAGCCAGGGTTCAATCCCTGGCATGTCATGCTGACCCTGCCTCTGGGACGTGGGGAGACTGCAGTTAAGACTGGGCATGCTGGCACATGTCTATAATCCCAGCGCTTGGGAGGCTGAAAATAGGAGAATCACTATGAGTCCAATCTATGTAGTGAGACCCTGTACACCCTGTAGACCCTGCTCTAAATTTTAAAAAGAATAAATCATATGAATCATTATCATGTGTTATAATTGAGAAAAAAATATTTTCAGATGTAAAAAAGTAGTTGTAGATATCAGATAAAAGGGCTGCTTTATGGTAAGGATTGCACAGTCAATGTTCTGCCATATAACTAAGACAAAATAACGTCAATAAAAGTGTCATTATTTGTATAATTGTTGTCTGTTTTAACAGTGTTGAAATAACACAAACATTAATTATGGTTCAAGAAGAGAGCAGTGTAGAAAGTAAAACATACTTGTTAATTATCTTATCAGAATCAACTTGGAGGAAAGTAGCTACTGAGGTTAGAAAAAATATAAGACATTATACTCTTGTTTCAGTACTACTCAAGAAGAAGATAACATCTAATAAAAAAGAAATGAAAGCCATTGCTTAAAGATATTTATTGAAGTTTAATAAGTAAAACAAAAAATAAGCCTTACAAAATATCAAGATAAATGTCAAGGGGTGGAGAGAGGGCAAACAAATCAAAAGATCATAGTGGAAAGAATATGTATGAACATATTCATGTATGCCAAACAAAATATGGCACCACTGAGAAAAAGGTATCATTCATACTGATAAAATTAAATAATCTTAGCTAATCTATTGAAAGAAAGCCTTTTAAACTAACTAAAAGAAAAATCTAACTCAATGCTGTAGGCAGGTGTATTAGTTAGGGTTTTACTACAGGAACAGATAAAATACAAGGAACAGGTATAATACAAGAGAAAGTTTGTGCCTTTCCAGCTCATTGTGCAGAAAAACTGGAGAAGGATTCTTTCTCTGTCATTCATTCCTATGGTAAACAAGGTAGTGATACGTTTTAAGCCTCCAGTTCTCTGTATAGAACTGATTTTTTTCTGCTTGATTATTTGTGTTTCTAAGAGTGACTTCTTAATGGAGAAAGGCCAGCTAAGCTCCAGCTGCTTCAGGAAGCTGGGCACTCCAAAGCCTGCTCCCTCATACAGTGAAACACAGAACTCAAGCTAAAAATTCACTTTGGAAACCAAAGAAATTCAGAGAGCCCCACTATACCAAGAGTGACAACTCATGCATTTTCCTAAAAACACACATCCATGCAATCTCTAAATTCCTGACATCTCATAAGTGGTGAATTAGGATAATCAAATGGATCTATACATCATGTTAGCTTTAAAACCTCATACCAAGGAATAGCAATATGCTCCTTAATATGGGAAGAGACCATGGTGTCTTTAGGTCTCATCAAATCTCGAAGCCAATTCCAGGAACTCTTAAAACTATTAAAAAATGCCATCACTATATTCTGTTTCTCTAACCCCACTCCTGGTACCATATTCTGCATTAGTCAGGGTTTTGCTAGAGGAACAGATATAATATAAGTAACATGTGTAACACAAGATGTGCCAATCACAGAGTCAGATGAGGAAGTGAGCTGAGAGCGTCTGCACACCATCAACTGAAAATTGAGCCCCAAGGTTTCATACTCACTGCAGTGTTGTATCTCTAATGGTTTCTAATGGTCTCCAAAGGTCTCTAACAGTCTCTAAAGTTCAACCAGTGAGTCTACAATGGAAGACTGAAGAATCTGCAACAGAAAGCTGAAGGATCCAATCTGGAGGCTGATGAGTCTGTGCTGGAAGCCAGGAGACAAAGTCCAAGCTGACTGCAAAGACTGAAGTTCATCCTAGGAAGCAGAATGTCGAATTCTTACTGACCCTGTTTTTGTGCTGTTATTCTGGGGTGGGGCCTTCACAGCCCAGAGTGTGGAACTGCCAGATGATGCAGCCAAATTGATAGATAGAGATCAGTCACTACAGTGGAAGAATTGCCTAAAGTGGAGATTTATTTTTAAAAAGAATTAAAAAATATATTTTTTAAAAAACAAAATACAAAGTATACAGAATTTCACCAAATAAAATAGCAGTAATTTAGCCATAGTAGTTATATTGCCTAATGGTGTCTTCAAATTAGTTGTTTAGATTACCAAATATAAGCAAACAAAATTGGCAAAACAAGGATAAGATATTAAAGAGGATGACCTGACTGGCAGAACTGGTGTACAGCAGCTTTATGCAATACAGCAGGTAGAGTAGCTTGGTGAACCAACAGCAGGGCAGAACTGGGTGCTGAGGTGCTTGGTGTCTAACACAATGTGTGCAGTTTGGTGGCATTGTCCAGGAAGAAAGTGCAGTTGCCTATAGCTGAACCCAGTGAGCTGAAGCATATTGCTATGCCCAGTGAGGCCCAGAATGAGGCCCAGACCAACTAGAAGATCCTCCAAGAATGGAGGCATGAGCAGCTAAGTTAGACAAGCTAGTCTCCATGGACTCCAGGACAGAGAACAGTGCCAAGTGGAAACCAATATCGTACTCTTAATAGAGAAGGCAAAATCTTGGGATATGATGAAACAAGAACATCTGACACAGAAGAGATACTTAAAGACCATACTCTTTACAGGTTCTGATTTTAGTGATACATGTACCACAATGAAACTTTAACAGAAAAGAGCCCAGAATTTAACATAAAGAGTTCTATCTGAAATAGAAAATGACAAAATGAAGGAACACAGAGTACTCCAAATAATATCAACCCAATTAAATCTACACAGAGGCATATAATAATAAAGATCCAAGAAATTCAGCACAAGAATGACGTACTAAAAGCTGCTAGAGAGAAGGAGATCACATTAAAAAAAAAAAAAAAAAACCATCATACTAACAGCAGATTTCTCATTGAAAACCATCAGGTCAAGAAGAGCATGTAGCAAAGTATTTCAATGTCCACAAAAAAATTAATTCCAACCTAGGCTGTAAACTCTCTCAAGTTGGAGAAGTAAAATACTTCTATGACAAAGAAAAAATAAAGAAATTCATGATGACCAAATCAACCCTACACAGAACATTAAAAATAAATTCTCCAAAGGAATCAAAAAGACCATAAGCCCAAGAACAACAACAGAAAGATCCCATCAAACAGGGAAAACAATTAAATACAGGAGAAAAGTAGGGAACCAGTAACAGGAAAATAACATGGCAAACATAAGCCAATATATATTATAACCATCAATGTTAATGGACTCTATTCACCAATTAAAACACATATATTGGCATAGTGGATCAAGAAACAAAGTCCAACAATATACTGAATGCAAGAAACATGTTAACCCAAAAACAAATTCATAGGCCTAAAATCAGAGGCTGGAAAAATCATACTGCATGCTTGAGGGCCTCAAAAAACCAGGGGCAGTTGTACTGTTTGTAGAGAATTTGAACTTCAAACTAAAAATAATCAAAAGAGATAACATAGGTACTCAATATTGGTTTGGAGAAAAGTTCAAGAAGAAAAGACAGTCATAAATATATATGCACAAAATATGAGAGCACCTGGCTGTAAAGACAAATTTTTAATGAACATGAAAAATCTAATAACAAATAACACAATCTTAACAGGGACCTTACCAGACTTTATCACAAAAAGATAGGTCAAGTAGACAAAAGATCAGCAAAGACGTAGCAGAACTTAACCAAGCCTTTAAGTAAATGGACTTAGTGGACTTACACAGTGTCCCACTCAACAACATATGAATATACATTCTTTTCAACTGCATACAGGAATTCTTTAAAATATACCACATATACAGAATGGCTCTTCCTTTGTATACCCTTTTTTTTGCTTAGTCCTGTCAGAGATGCATATTCTATTATCATTCAACTATTATAGGTGCTTGAATTCAGTGAAAAAATCCAACACAGTCCACAATAATAGTGGGTTATCCGAAGAAGTTGTTGACTACAGCCCTTTACAGCTCAGCTTATTATTATGGCCTTATTTTACGTACCACATTTTTATACTTTTATGGTGGATGGTTAAGATCGAGATAAAGCAAAACCTGTTTGGACAGGATATCCTGTCAGCTTCTTGTACTATGGATAACCACTAGGAAGATAACAATGTAAAAAGTATTGTTGAAACTGTACTATAATTCAGCTTTTAAAAAACAGATAAGTATACTGATACATTCTCTTAATTCATTGATTAGAGGCATCTGCTCTAATAGTGTTTGTAAATAGAATATCATGTATGCACCTTGTACAACAAAAAACACTGCAAAAACAATATGCAATGTATTAATTATTAAATCTGTCCTACTAATTTGATTTGAAACTGTCTCATTGGTATTTGTTCTTCAATAAAATAAAATATAAAAAATATACCACATACTGGTCATTAGATTATGCTTAAATAAATATAAGAAAAGAAAAATTATCCCATGCATATTATCTGACCACAGTGCAACTAAACTGGAAAATAATGACAAAATAAACCACAAAAACCCCATAAACATATGGAAATTAACAAACTCCTCAATAACCAGTAGGTTACTACATGAAACTACACAAGAAATTAAACAATATTTACAATCCAACTAAAATTCAAACACAACTTACTGGAATTTATGAGCTCCAATGAAAGCAGTTCTCATAGGGAAGTTGACAGCACTGAACTCACACATTAGGAGAACAGGATGAGAACAAATAAATACCACAATGCTGCACATCAAGCTTTTAAAAAAGCAGAGAAAACCAAACCCAAAGCCCAGAAATGGGAAGAAATTACAAAGATTAGAGCAGAAATTACTGCAGTTGAGACAAAGAAAACAATACAAAGAATCAGTGAATCAAATAGCTGGTTCTTTCAAAGATTAAATAAATTTGACAAACTGCTAGCCAACCTCATTAAAAAGAGGAAAGAAGCCGGGCATGGTGGCGCATGCCTGTAATCCCAGCACTCGGGAGGCTGAGGCAGGAGGATTGTTGTGAGTTCGAGACCAGCCTGAGCTACAAAGTGAGCTTAAGGCCAGACTGAACTGCATAGTGAGACCCTGTCTCAAAAAGACAAAAAAAAAAAAAAAAAAAAAAAAAAAAAAAAAAAAAAAAAAAAAAAAAAA